>VXBQ01010467.1:28136-225012 GCA_013400175.1 Phainopepla nitens | reverse complement strand
AAAAAAAAAAAAAAGAAACCCGACCAAAAGCCAGTGTAGTGGGAAGGCTCAGCAGTTTAACAGTGCCACCTCCTGGCTGGCCCTGGCAGGGAAGGGGTGCCCCAGTTCCCACTGACGTGTCCCACACCTACTCGCCACCAGCAGCAGCCGTGGAGTCCCACACAAGGATTTCTCGCCAAGCGATGGACGCTGTGCGGCTGCAAAGGGGAAAATCAGCTGCAGCTTTAGGCCTGGTCAGTGCAGCAGCCAGGAACTGTCTTTGATGTGCAAAGGCTGGCCCAAAAAGGATTTTTCTACTTCATGCAAGCACCTCAATTTGTTTGTTTGTTTTGGTTTGGGGTCTTTTGTTGCATTGGATGAAAAGAAGCCCTGATCTCGCCTCATGCCCCAGGGATGGGGGGCTCAGAATGTGAAATGTTTTGATTCCTAGTGGGGTGGGGATGACAGGACAGATCCTCTCTGGTAAGGTCAGATCAATTGTCCATATGCTAATATTTAAATTTCATGTTATTAAAGGCAAAAAATCAAGAAGATACTTTGGAATGAAATCACATTTTCTATGGCACTCTTGTAAATATTTCTCCTTAGAACAGGCTGGATTTTCCTGGTTTAAGACGGTAGCCATCATCCCATCCTCTTGGTGTCTGATCTATTAGCACAGGACCTGGGTGCTGCACGAGGCAGCGTGGATGCAGGCAGGCAGCCCTGCTGGGACTGCACCTCCTGAGCCAGGATGACGTGAGGATGGCGTGGCTCGGATCCTCCTCGAGATGGGGAGGGGATCAGCTGGAGAGCTAGGACTTGCCTGGGACTGAGGAGCTGTAGCTCGGGGTACTGTGGAAAAGGTGCCCTTTGGGATGCCAGTAGAACAGGGTCTCAGCTTTGGGGGGCGCCTTGGTTTCCCTAGAGGACTGGATTCACAAAATTACTTTTGCTGTTGCACTTGAGTTTCCATGAAGCTGGGTAGGATTCAGGACTGCCCTGCATGAGCAGCAGTCCCACAGCAATTTAGGCATCTCTTAACCTGCCACTCTGTTTCTCTGCTCGTGGCTACAGAACTTCTACGACCCTTGCAGAGCCAGTCCAAGAAGAAAGTCCAAGACAGAGACGAGCAGCTTTCTGCTGGTGTGGTTTGTGAGCAGGTGTGCAGCAGAGCAGAATGCACCTGGTGTGGGTGCAAAGGAGGGAAGGGGAGTGCACAGCTGAGGTGGCACAGGCACCAGCACAGCTCCAGGGGCCTTGGTGCTCTGCTCTGCTGTGGATGCTGTGTTTTGATGGCTCCCAGTGCAGCTGGGGCCGGCCTTCATCGGCAGGGTGCACTTCCTGAGGCACATCAGCTGCTTCAACGTGGTCTCAAGAGCACTTAGAGATGTACAGGACCTTATAGGTACAGGCAGCTTTTCCCTCTCTAAGGAAACAATTCATCTTTGCCGACGTTCCAGTAACAGCATGGGTGTTGGGTTTTATTTTCTCTAGATGGTACAAAATGTAATCACTTATGCAATACGGCAGACTGGCTTTCTAATCTTCCCTCTGATGTACCACTTTGGAAAGTTCTTTGGATTTATATCTGTATTTCACAGTGTTCCCCATCCTCCTCTCTTTCATCTCATTCTGTGGTGTTTCCTGTCAGCGTAGTTACTATTGAAGAAGGAGAGGAGGCAGGAACATCTTGAAATTGCTGTGGTGGAAAAACCTGGTAGTGTGATAGTGCCTCCTGAGCAGCACTGCTGTGGGGCAATGCAGAAACCTTAACAGTGATTTTGATGTGAGCAATGCTGCACTCTGGGACCTTGATCCTTCAGCCCAGCTGAATGACCCAGACCAGAGAATTTCTGAGCCAAAATGGAGTAAATATAACTAGAGTGCAGGTCCAGTGTCTTGACACAACCAGGAATTCTTTCAGCCAATTTTGCTGCTAAAGTCCCCCTATTGTCAAGGTAAAACTTTATAGTTTTGGACTTTCTTTCAAATAGTTCATGGTGAGTCTTTGTTGTACCAGTCCTCTCTGCTGTGTGGTCCCAGTCTGTGTCTGGAAGGTTCCTCCATTTAATCCATTCTTTAGCCACTGCTCCTTCCAAACAAAAGTGCTTTTCTTGCTCCGGCTTCATCCCCTAACTTCAAACAGGAAGTCTTCAAAATTTAATATATTGTCTGTTAGTTCAGTCTCACCTGTGTTAGGGTGAAACCCCTTAGGGTTTTATCCTAAGGGGAACGTAAACCCCAGAAAAATAGTAGAGAAACTATCTCTCAATACTGAGGCTGATACCAGTTATATGAAGGTCTGCACAGAGAGTTTATTTCAGTCAAGCCAACTCAGAAAAATTTCCCTGAATCGTTATCACAGCTGGACATTTTAAAATTTCTTTTCCCCCTACAGAATACTCTGATGTGGTTAAATCCAAAGATACCCAAGAGTCTACTTGAGTCTTTTCCTTAGCTTGGCTGTACTTGTGTTTTTTGTNTTTTTTTTTTTTTTTTGGCTAGTTGGAGCAGTTTGCTATTGTATACAACACCATAGAAGAGGATTGTGTGAGCAAGCAGCAGTGATTTGGAGGTGAGAGGATCCTGCAGTATTATTTGTTTCCCACCTTCTGCAATTGCAGTACCAAAGCTCATTGTAATAGTGGCTCTAGGCCTGTTTGTTTGTAGTCATCATCCACAAGGTACCAATGTTTTTCTGAACTCTTATGCTTCTTGTTATGTATTTACCCTTAGAGATGCTGACAAAAGAGCTGGGAATGGAAAAATATTATATGTTCCTGATCTGGGTCTGTAGTTCCCTAGGAATCCAGGGAGGCCTTGAATTTGATGTTGCTTTCCTGTTTTTAGGGAGCAGACCAAACTATGAATAATAAATACAAGCTCCGGGGCAAAAACATTTTCCATTCATAAAATTCAACATTAAAGACTGAACAGTAATTTCTTAGCCTGTTGCAAAGCAATAGGAAGTCCACGTTGGGACTAGAGAGCTAGTGACAGCTTCTTCAGCTTTTGCTGTGCCACAGTTAATGAATTCTTTCATCTTTGATTTTCGTGTAGATAGAACAAAGGTGTTTCCAGCTAAGTGATGCAGATTAGTGTAGTTTTCAATCTGAGGAGTTTGAACTTGGAAAAATAAAGGCAAAGCAAGTCCCTTTCTTCTCCTGGCTCCTCTCTTGGCTTTCAGAATGAGAAATAGCTGGGGCATAACTTGAATAAATCAAGAAGAAGGAGGAGATGAAAGTTATGGTATTCTGTTTGGGGCTGAATCAAAACTTACTGCATAGACACTGAAGTTTCTGCTTCAGTGATGATGGTGTGAGAAATCAAATCATAGGATGCCAATAAATTTCTGTGGTCTGGATCCTGCATTTATTTGTATTTCAGCATCTGAGGAGTCCTATTGGAGCCCAGGCAGAACACTGCAGGGAGGGAGGGGTAAATCGCTGTGATTGTGCAGTGATTCAGGAGGATCTCTGATTTGAGTGCTCTTGTAAAGAGCATCTCAAGCATTCAGTAGGGAAATCTGATTGTGACTTGCTCTCCTCCCACCCTGGAGCAGGCTGTTGTTCTCTGAACTGATGACTGTCAGGTAGTAGAAGGAGGTGAAGGTTTGCAAGGGGTAAGAGAGCATCCTGGATCAAAGTGTTTGTTTTTTCAGGGTAAAGCTGCATTAAATTGGGGAGAAGCAGACCAGCAACAGTGAAGAATATAATCTCTGCATTTTATCACTCTGCTAACCCCAGCTGTAAAATTTACCATAGGAAGACTAATAAAATGTGAGCCACACAAGCAAACAGAGGGCACGGGATTATCAGCAAACATTTATTTTGGCTCTGGTGGAGCCACTCCCCTGATCAAAGTGGTTGGAGTTTGAACCTCTTTTAAGTTGTTCCCTGCTTGGACTGGGAGTGCCCTGGTCTTGCATTGATGGCATCAGTATAGTCTGTGCAGCTGTGTGGAAGAGAGAAAGTATCAGGAGGGAGAGGGAAATTGTGTGAGGCTGCTTTACTGCAGTGTGAGGAAACAGTAGCCTATTTTAGCTTTGCCAGCAACTGCCTGGTTTAGGAAAACAACCTTAGGCTTATTGTATAACTAGATGGTATAGGTATCATCACAGGGCCAACAGGGAATGCTTTACCATTTGCAGGCTCATGTCTGGCAGACTGAGTAGCTGTGTAATCCTTATCAACAAAATAGCCCGCTGGCAGAAATCACCTTGAGCCCCAGGCTCTTCCCTTCCAGAGCCTCTTCTCTGACTGATCTCTTTGTTCAGGGTTCCCTCTTTCTCCTCCAACAAGAGCTGCTGGAATCCCTCTTGGCAATGAGTCTCTTGGCTGAAACAAACATCTCCTCTCTGATTCTTTCAGGCTCCATGGTTGATATCTGGTGAGGAGGGGGGCTCACTTGCTGAATGTGGTGCTCTTGTTCAGTCTTGTTGGCTGGGGTAAAACATGAAGTACATGAGAGAGGAACAAAGTAGCCTCATGAGAGAAACAGAGGTAGGAGGAGAAGGTTTTTAAATCCTCAGGAATGAGATCTTTCTATGCAAACATCTTGCATCTCACTGTATGCATTAAGGGCAGAACAAAGGCAGCTTTACTTCTGACTTTCTTTCCATGTTTTTTTTTTTTTTTTCTTCTTACCTGTTTTGTCCATTCTGCATTTCTTTTATTTATTTTGTACTCTGTTGGGGAGATTGTTGCAGACACCTCCATGCTTGAGTTCAGATTCATTTTAAGGCCAGCTCATAATGTGTTTGCACTAGAGAGACAAGAGAGAAGCTGGGCTTGAATGTAACTCTCATGATATAAACAGCTCTTCTTCCTGTGTCAGGGCAGTGCTGAAGCACCAGAGAGATTCTCTGCCTCCAAGGGGAGACTGGGCTGAGCAGCAAGGGAAGACAGCAGGCAGCAGGAAGTTTACCATGTGAATGTTAGACTCCAAAGGATTGCTTCATAATATTTTTTTTTACAATTCTTATTTTTAAATAGCTCCACATTATCCAGCCAATGCTAGGCCAGAGTACTTGTTTTCGAGGCCTCCTGGAGGTGTGAGAGTTGAGGGGAAACGGAAGCAATCTGTAAGACTGACAGCAATTCAAGCAAGACTTCCTCCTTGCTCTGCCAGGGTAAAATGTGTGACTTTCTGCCCTCATATCTGCCACGGTCAGCATTCTTGCACTGCATGAGGAAGGTCCTGCATCCATATGTGAGGTCTGGGAAGGCTTTCCTGTTCTCAGCTGGTTGATCCCTGCAGCATGTGCCCCATCCTACTGCTGCACAGAAATGAGGGTCACAGCAGTTACAGCCCTGTAAGGAGGCTGAGTGAGAGCTGGATTTGTGGGTGGACCTTCACACTGAACCAAGGATGTGCTGGTATGAAGGAGTGGTGGGAGTCTGTTCGTGTCTGGCAGTCTGGGACTTTGCCTGCTGGAACACAGAAGTCCCTGTGACTGGGGTGTGCGTGACTTGGTAGAAACATTGTAGTAGCTGTTTTATCTCAGCTTTAGCTGATCAGTGAGTGTGTTTGTAGCACACTGATCATTGTGTTTGCCTGAGCCCTGTGGGAGCTCCTGGGGAGCAGATTCCCATCCCATCTGTCTCACTGAAGCATTTGTCAGTCTTGGGAAGGTTACTTCAGAATGATCCATGAAAGAGATTGGAGTCTGTGCTCTAGGTGGATTCTTCATCATGGTCCATTACATAAGAGCTGAGGGTAAAGATAAGTTAATACTTTACCTTCCCTGTGTCTTTTGAGACAAAAACTTGATTTCAGTTGGAATAACACCATTTAGATGTCCCTGCTCCCTCTACTCTTTTCTCACGCTGCAGAACCATCAGAATAACAAAATGCAGGCACACTGGGATTATTTTCATTATTTTATTTATTTATGCACTGGAAAACATAGGAGATGGTATATGAGAAATTTAAGCAATGGATCTTTATGGAAAGGGTAGCATCTTTCAGCATAACAGAAGTAACAGCATAAAGAGACTTCCAGTTCAGGCAGTCTTGCCATCATGGACTGAGAATCTGGCCCAGAATCTGACCATGGGATTCACTTGTGCCTCATACCCCTCACTTCAAGGAGATCTGTGTGGAAATGTGCAGATCTTGTATTTAGCAAAACCCCACCACCTTCTTGCTAAGGCTGCACATCCCTGGAGGATATTGCTCTCACTGTGCACAGCTGAGCTGTGTTCAGAGCCTGGTTGTTGCTACAGAGCCCTTACTAAGCTTTTTGAGGCTGCTTCAGAAAGATAACTGCAGTTGCTGCCAGGTGTACTAGAATTCAAGTGGGATAGCGTGAATATACCACAGATCTTCTGGGACAGCAAAGGATTCTTTTACTGTGCTGGGATCAGTGAAGATGAACTCTGGTTTTGTTGCCTGACCATGCCAAAATGGTGTCTGAATAGAAGCAGGAATTCAAGGAAGAAACCAAGGCAATTCTTAGGCTGAAGGAGTAAAGCCGTTTTTAATTCAGAGGACAGCAGAGATCTTAAGCTGGCAACCCTGAATGATCTTTAGACAACAAATCTCCCTGTCCCTGTGGTATGACAAACACACCTTTCTCCTGCTATAGAGAGAGCTCCAGGTTAAGTGGTGGAATGTGGGTTTAAGATGTAGTCTTGGTTTTTCAGTTTAATGCCCATAGAAAAAGGGCAAGCAGTTTTTGTGATAAGAAGCCAAATGCCGTTCAGCTGGTGCTGGGAGTGAGGCTCTGCAATGTTTGTGTGTGAGGTCAAGTCTGTGTGTGAGTCTGACAGTGAAGGGTCAGAAGATCTCAAGGGCCAGAAGTCTGATGCTTTAGAGGTTGAATTCCTATTTTTTGGTCAGCTGAGACCTCTTAGAGCAGATTCGGCTACAGATGCTCTGGGGGAGCTGCTGTATTATGTGGAGGCAAAGGCTGACTTGTTTGCTGTGGTGGGCCTGGGGGCCCCTTCAGATGTGCCCAAGGCTATAATGAGCCTGATGAATTTGGCTAAAAGGATCTTGGCTATTATGGGATCAGTTTCAAATACAAGTGCTTGAACTAACACTGTGTCTGTTTTTAATCTGCCGAGTCTTTCATCAGATAACAGACCAAGAAGCTTGGTGGCAGGAATTTGGGTTTTAGTCATGCTTTTGTTGTGTGATGGCAGTGAAATAGAGCTGAGCAAGTGGACTCTTTCGTGAATGCTGCTGCTGAATGGAGTTTTGTTAGATTCTCCCCAGGGTATGGCTCTTCTGATATCTCGTGGGAATCACATGGGTCAGAAGAAATTGAAGAGCTGCTGGTGTGAGAAGAAAAAATAAGTTCCCATGTATGTATAGTGATACTATTTTATTGTTTATGTGGATCTAAAATGCAGCAATGATGGTGTCTTGGATGAATTGTTTCCAAAACAGAGTAATTTGAAACCTGATTTGGGGAGTGGAGGTCAAAGCTATGATGAACACCTTGGCCTTCTCTCTTTTCTCTTTTCTTCTTTTTTCCCCTCTCCAAACCAGGATGTTATAGAAATGGGCTGAAAGTGCAGTGTATTTAATGTGCTCTATCCCATCTTGTGTGCTTGCTGGTTCACGTTCAGCTGTGGTAAGCCTCCCTGTGTGAGCAGGTCTCAGACTTGCTCTCTGTTGCTGGGACAGCAGGTGAGAGTTTTGCTGCACAAGAAGAAAACAAGAGACTCTCCCTTGGCTGCTAGCTCTTGGCCGCTCTGAGGTGTTGGTCATCTGTGCACCAGGGATTCTTTGGCTGCTCAGGAATTTGTTTGAGCTGCAGAATGTGGGTGTGTAGGAGGGATGCCATATGTCAGAGCTCCTGGGTGGCCAGATGCGAGCCACAGCTGCCTTAGCTGTACATGCTGAACCTCTCCAGCATGAGGCATGCAGCCCAATGCTTGTGACCAGCCTTTGTAAACTTGTGCTCAGCTCCAGGAGCCTCCTGTGTCTCTGACTGTTGCCCATACCTTTTCCAATCATAATCCTGCTCCAGGGCAGGATCCCAAACAGGTCTCTACACTCTCCAACCCGAAATCCTAATCCCATGTGCTGCTTTATGCTTGGTTATCTATCTACCCATCAGCTATGCTAGCTACAAAGGCTCCTGGAGTGAGGTGGTTTGGGTATGTGCTGCACTTGGAATATAATTTGTGTTACTTCTCCTGGGGCTTCAAAGCAAGGAACAGTTTGTCTTCTGTGAATATGAAATGTGTAAACATGACTGATACTTCATATTTAAAATGTGCTCTTTGAACTTGTTTCTCTCATCATCCCCTTCCCCCCCTAAACTTTGGAGAGATCCTAGAATCATGACAAAAAATGAGAAAAAACAGTCTTTCATTATGAATTTATTGAAAAGCAAGAAGAGCACATAGCCTAGGTACAGAATGATTCACACATCACTTAAAAGACATTACAGAACAAAAATTCCAGGTAGACTCCAGAAGACTAGAATGATATGAATCCAGTGAAAGGACATTGATCACTGGAAAAAAGGCATGTTCAGCCTATTTGCTTTTGTTCTGTGGTTATAACAAAAGCTGTGCTAGTGAAATCTCCATACAGGCTCCAGAGAAGATTTAAGATGTTGAGTTCTGTAACTGCATAATATGTGATATATGTGAAAGTCATCTTCTAGCCTGTGTTAGAAATGGATATCTCCATAACTTCCTGCAAAAAAGTGTTTAGGCTCTCGCCTGTTCTGCCTCATGCTATTTTCATCCTAAGATGAGAGCGCTGGTATTGGATACTTTCTTCTTACAGCTGTATATATTAGAAGAAAAAAGTAGGCTACAGTGTGCATTTAGAGATAAAATTACCACTAGAGGATCTAGTAACTTCTTGAAAATAGCAAATTATAAAGAGGAACAGCATCAGAATCACCATGTGAGGATTATTTTCTTCAGAATCATTTTAGCATGCAAGCAGCCTACTTGACTTGAATAGTTTTGGTAGTCTGTATCTTTCGTGAAATTGGTTTGTTGCTAATAATAGTCTAAATAATTTTTCACAGTAAAATCGGCACAAGCGACAGTGATGCGATCTTGATTAGTCAGCTTTGCTGAAAGAGTGTAATCTCCCTGTATGAGACAAATGCAAAGTAAGAGATTAGCCCATCAGCACTATACAACTGCTTAAGGTTCTGACTGCTCTGTCTAGAAACAGAACAATGCTTTTCCCATCAAGTTCCTCCAAAACCTTCCTGGTCCAAATGTTTCAGACTGGTAAAGGATGTACCCATATTTTCTGCCAAAATACTCTCCTCGGGGGTATCAATGCTGACAGGCCAAACTGAAAATTAAACAGTGCAAGGAGAATGAAATGTTTTGCTGCATTAAAAAAATCCCTTCAAATCTGTAAATTCTCATGATTGTTTTAAGCAAGTACAGTATGGCCTGTGCTGTTTAGTAACTGGAAAAAGAGGCGTGCAGTTCTCTGGCACTTCTCTTACATGGATCTTGTTGTTCAGTGTTATTGATATGAATTTCTATAACAGAGCACACTGGGGGAAGTGTGTGTGTGGATGACTCAGTCTGTAATGAATTCCTATATGATAAAACAAGAAATAGTCTAATTTCCAATTGTGTAGTTGGAATTATGAATTTGGGCTGTGGGGAGAACTTATATCATTACAGTGCAAAAAAAAATCCGAACCTTAAAGAAGCTATGGCTATCTTGTATTGATCAAAATGTCTCTCTACAAACACTTGGAGAAGCACTGTACAGGGAGCTGACCAAAGCAACTTTAACAGATTTGGAAGAAGAGGTGAACTAGATTTTATCCACTGTATGTTGCTGGCACTGCAGTAATTATTTCTGGGTTTTTTTGCTGGAGCACAGAGGCAGCAAAATGTGGGGTAGGAGAGGTTGGCAGCAGTGACCTCCTTGCTTTGAACCACAGAATGCTCTTGCCCTGTTTAGAGCACTTCTGGTTGTGGAGTAGAAGGAGGCATGGCTAGAATGAGTGAGGCTTCTTGGCATTTGCCTTTTACAGTGGGATTTTTAAAAATCTGGCTTGCGTCCTCACAGAGAGGTTCAGGTTAAGAGTAAAATCTAAATTTAGGGAGAGGCCCAATGGCAACATGCTTTTGAGAATAGAGCCTGATTGTAATTCCTGTGTGGAGTGTGCAAACATCCCTCAGGCTTCTCAGATGAGGCTGTCCTTTGCAAGGAGCAGAAGATGGTTGCTGTATGGAATCATTCCTTTCTGTCAGCATGGGAGGATGATGTTATTTGCCTGATGGATTAATTAACAAAAGAGGCTTCCTATTCCTTTTCTCACAAGCACATTAACTCTCTAAAAGCTTACTGTTTAATTCATGGAAGAGACTTCTTAATAACTAATTTCCATTGCTTATTAGTGATTAGATTTCCTTTTTTATACTTCAGAATAATTTTTTGCTTGTGGTGAAAAATGTTATTAAAAGAGGCTTGTGATCAGTCTTGGAGTTTCTGGGTCCAGAAACTAGCTGAAAATTCAGCTAATTTTCCCAGAACTGGAGTTTTGCTAGTCTGTGGTCTGTGTGCATGTTTCTATGGCTTCTTCTGGGTTTTAAGACCTATTCTTCAGTTTGTCTTGTGGCTTTACTATGTAACTATGTTAGTAAAGCTGTTTCTGGAGCAGGATGCTGATTGATTTGAACTCAGACACTCCTGTATGAGACATCAAAAGGCAATGCTCAACATAGTCTCTGTAGATATAGCCTTTAGGGAAGCAGGCTGGTTAGGGTGGGATAACAGCCTGGATAAAGGAGGTCCAGCTCCCTGTGTGAAAGCCTTGGGAAAATGAAGGTCCTGGTTGCTGCTATCACCAAAGGAAGATTGAGACCTATGAGATGGTAGCACTTATGGAGGCTCAATCTTCCCAGAAGCCACCTATCCTTATTATCACCTCTGCAGGTCTTGGCAAGCCTTGTTCTTTGGGACTCATGTCTTTGTTCTGTATCCCTGTTCTGATCCTGTTTTCTTCTCCTGCCTGGAGCAATCCAGTGCTGAGCAGATCCCAGACCTCATCTTTGAGCCTCTGACATATGTTTTATGTCTGCTGCTGAAGAACTGAGAGCCCCTGCTGTGCCTCTCCGAGTAAATCTAAGGAGTATTTGACTGATCACCTGAACAATATGCTTTCGCGGTGGAGACTGTGATCCTTTCTTTGCCACATTCTCAACAAGATGCCTTGGAAATAATAGACTTTGCCTTCCTCCCTTCAATCCAATCTCTTCATTGTATGTCTCTAAAAAATACTTTGTTATATCGTGATCAAATATATCTTCATGCTGTGCCCAGTTAAGAGACAGTTGCATTCAGCATTTGAGATCTATCTTTTTTTTTACAGTTTGATTCAGCTGAAGTTCTAGGAGGAGACTTAGCTGTCTGTGGAGAAGGCTGACAGTGAAAAGCATCTGTAATGGATGACCAGGAAATTCAGAGCAATGCCTAGAGTACTGCCTGTTTTCTCACCTTCCTAAGAAATTATTTTCTTATTTTAAGGCTCCATAAATCCAGGGAAAGTGTTCTTGGCCTAATAACTTTTACCTTCAGTTGCTGCCTAGAAGACCTTGGTCTCTCTGCCTGACACCATGTATGTACAGTGGAATATGTTCAATTGCAATAGCAATCTAAATTGCCTCTATAGCCAGAGAGGATGAAAGAACTGCTCCAAATTGTTCAGTTCACTAAGGACTGAGCAAAACTGCAGCCTTGGTCTCTTGGGAGTCCCCTGGAACTGCTTATTTTCTTGCTATTTTAAGAGTAAGCAGCGGGGGGAGCCTACTAAAGAACTCTAAAGGACTCTCTGTCTGACTTAATGCTGGTACAGAGATCTGCTATCCTGAAAAAAAAAAAACCTGCCTCTGGATAGTAGTGCCTCTGTAGCTCTTTATGAGAAAAGCCACTTAATTTCATATTGAAAAGGATTATTCATATAAAACACTATCAGATCCAGAGTGCCAGCTGGGGAAGCCTGGAATGTGCTGGTGTGATTGCTGGTAGTCTTCTGACCATACCTCACCCAGAAAGCCCTTCTGGTTGGGAACACAGCTGTGACCAACTTACCTGAGGGATTTCTTTGATTCCCAGTGTGACTGGTCCCTCATAATAGAGATGTTCTGGAAAGCAACAATGGTGATGGATGGTTAGACGTGCAGCACATGAAGGAAGAAGTCAGCTGATCATAGATGCTTTTTTCTGTAATGGCATTTCAAATCCTCCAGTGACGAGTATTATGGAACTACAAAATGCTCCACACATACACAATCCTGCAACAGCTCTCTTGAGGGAAATACCAGGGTGTATACTGCCTTATGGGGAAAGCAAGGCAGAGCTTGGGCTCAAGAAGCATTTGCAGCCCATGTGAATGGAAAAGGGGGGCATGTCTTTGCACCACCAGATGGGCATTCCTATGTCATCACATATCCTGAAAATGAAAGGGGAGGAGGAGAATTGCCCGACTCAAGTCCTTCAGCATGAACTATTAAACACCTGCAGCTGCAGGAGTCAAACTGTACTGTTTTGGTAACTTTTAGAAAAACCAATCTGAGCTGAGTGTTTGTGTAGGTGTAGAATTCAGACTGCTTGCTGAACATGACTTTAAAGTAATAAGAACATGTCTGTCTCTCTGCTGAGAGAGCGTTCATCAAGAAGTTACATGAGGTATTAAAGCCATCACAACTGTGTTGGTGACTGGAATAGAGCCTGGGAGTTCCACCTCCCAATCCTCATCTCCCTAATCATACGAGGCATGCCTGCTCTTGGCTGTTGAAGAAAGGGCAACTTTGGCATTAATGGAGAGAATTAGCAAGCTGTTCTGCAGTTCCTCCTACTTTTTCATAGCTTACTGGGCCAAACTGTGCAGACTTGACTGAAAATAAAACTTGTAGATGTTTCAGTATTTCAGAATTTCTTGCACAACTTGCCCCACACAAGTCATGGAAAAGTCTAAGAACTGTTTAAGGATTCTTTTTTGTAGGTGTCATGAGATATTCCTTACTTTGACAGTGACAGAGGAGTAAGTGTTTCACCATGTTGATATGAGTATGTGCTGGCATTTTGATGCTTGTCACTTCTAGAGAGATGTTTTAGTCTAGTCTCACTGTTGTTTTAAACTATTTCTTGTGAAAGGTTGGGCAAAAGCTTTGTAACATCTTTGGACTGTATGGTCCATCTCACCATGCATGGACTTGGAAAACAGTCCAAGAAAGTTCTTCCCACAACTGATAGTCTTGTAACATTGTTAGTCTTGTAACAAAATTATATGAAAGAATCATGACAGTAGGATATGCTAGGAAAAGGTAAAACACTGACATACCATCAGTGTTCTACACCTTTGCAGTAATGTAATGTTTAATGTAATGTCCTGATGATCCTGAGAGGTGGAGAAGATGCAAAATACTCGGTGTTGCCCTGAGAAACCTAATCCCAAAACAGTGAAAAGAATAAGTATGTATCGGCTTGTCAATCTCAAACAGATCAGCTATGCTACAGCAATTGTACTGTACTCATTCCCCTCTGCATCCCTGGCTAATCCGTGTGGACAGCAGGAAGTCTTGTTTTCAGAGAGCAGTCACCATTGCCACTTGCTTCTGTGCATGAAGCTAGAGCTCGGGAGTCTGACACAACTCCACTGCAGAGAGCGGTGACTCAAAAGTTTTAAAAATGCAGTACAGCCCACCTCTTGGTTCACAGCTTTAATAGGCTAAATGGGAATTAAAGGCACTGAAGACTGCATAGCTTAGGTGGTGAGTGACTCCCCTGGGACCTGAGCTGTGTGTGTTGATGTGATCTAAGGCATATTGGGAGCTGCTCCCTCAGGGTGGTGTGGACCATGCAGTGGTGGGGCTCATGCTTTGTGTGTTCTTTTGTTCAGTAGAGAGCCTTGTAGGACTGCCTTTTCTTCAGTCAACTCACAGCCTAGCAAATCTTGGATGACAGCAGAGGAGAGTGAAGAGGAAACTGGGCTTGGTGAGCAATCACCCAAAGTCCTTCTGCACAGGGACATGGAAGCTTTTCTTGGATCATGTGGCTTGTAAAGATCTCATCTAGGCTTTCAGAAAGGCATCCAGAATCTAAAAACATAGATGCAGCATTCAGGCTCTGCAAAACCTCAAAGCTTGTATTTTAAAATGAAGTAGGTGTCATCAGGCCATAAATTTGCTTCTGAAATTATGGCAATGCTAAT
The DNA here is from genome assembly GCA_013400175.1 of Phainopepla nitens. Lineage (NCBI taxonomy): Eukaryota > Metazoa > Chordata > Aves > Passeriformes > Bombycillidae > Phainopepla > Phainopepla nitens. The sequence continues at coordinate 210,866 of VXBQ01010467.1, read as the reverse complement.
CTCTCATCTAGTGTAGGTAGAAGCTATTTTTCCCCACACACTTCACTGTGATAAAGTAACTAGATGAATGCAGTCTCGGGGCTCTGCCTCAGCCCACTCTGAGAAGTTTTCCTTGATTGCTCTGATGTGTTCTAGCTATGCCTTTGCTCAGTTATCAAAGAATCTCTGTCACGGACTGCATTATGTTTTAGGGAGCCTTCAAATGTGGAGCAGCAGGTTCTACTTGTCCAGTTTGAGGTCCACATTTACTGCTTTATGCTTCAGCTTTACCCTTATTTAGCTTTTTTTTTAACCAGGGGTCTTGCAGTGGTTCACAGCTGAATCATATGGAGCTACTGGAGAGAGTCCCGTGAAAGGCCATTGATATAATTAAGGGACTAGAACATCTCTCCAATGAGGAGACTGAAAGAGCTGGGACTGTTCAGCCTAGAGAACAAAAACATTAGGGGACAGCACATCTGTATGTACAAATACCTGAAGTGGAGTTGTAAAAGAGGATGGAGCCAGGCTCTTTCTACTGGTGCCTAGTGGCAGGGCAAAGAGGCAGTGGGCACAAGCTAAAACACAGGATGTTTCTCCTGTACATCAGGAAAGACTTTTTTCACTGTGAGGGTGACTGAGCACTGGCAGAGGTTGCCCAGAGAGGTTGTAGAGCATCCATCCTTGGATATGTCTAAAAACCTTGCCCTGGACATGGTCTCAGACAACTGGCTGTCAAATGGCCCTGTTTGAAGTAGGTGGAACTGGATTAAATGACCTCCAAATGCCCTTTCCAACTTCAACAATTCTGTGGTTCTCTAACCAGTCCTTTGGAAAACTCCTGTGACCTTCCTTGCTTCAACGGGGAGAGGGAAACTATGCTGCTTTGAAAGTATGTCCTTAGAGCAAATCAAGGGCAGCTTTCATTTTCAGCTAGTTGAGACCTGTCAGGAAATACTATGGATTCATAAATCTGCTGTATTTTATCATTCATATTCACTTTGGACCATGGAAATCTCCTCAGTGGATCAGGCTTTTCAAAGGATATTCAGTGTTCCAGTTGCATGGGGATTTCTGCTATAATTCTAGAAGTGTAAACATTCTCCAAGGCTTGGAGGACTGAAGTTTATCACAGGATCCTTAATACCCATTTTTTCTCCACATATTCATACATTTTTACATTCCTTCATTGAAAGAGGCTGAACACATCTGCTGCAGTAACTGTCACAAACACTGAGACTATCTCATTGAAAGAGAAAAGCCCAACTGTGGTTGCAAAAAATGCTCACACATTTGGAAGTGCATAAACCATGAGTGCATTTTTCCAATTAAATATTACCCTTTTTTTAGTCTGCTGATAATTTATGGTACCTGTCAAGCATACTGTCATCAGTGATGTGCTTTCAGCCCTTTTTCTTATAGATTTATCTGAAAGTGATTTCTGTAGAGCTGCCTAGAAAATATTTCTAATGTACCAGTGAATCAAGGTGATACTACTGTATTTTTGTAGCAGCTTTTCACTGTTGTTTCTACCTAAAGTGACTTAGTCCTTTTCATTGCTAGTGAGCGTGCCTTTAGTAGCTTCCAATCTGAGGCAGAGCTTTCAAATGTGTAAGTAAGAACTTCCTGAGAATTACTTCAAATTACTAGCTATCATTTGTCATGAAGATGCTTCCCCTTCCTGACTAAACACCTATAATGAAATTCTCACTCCTCTTTCTCAAATCTTCCTTTCACTGAAAATCTTTATGTGTTCTCACACTCCTGTACTATATAAAGGCCCTGTACATCTGCACCCACCTCTTCCTTTTTCTATGTTTTAAATATTTTTAGAACTTCAGTGCTCCACGTTGGAGTTCTTCTAGGACACAATCTTGCACCCATGCAACTGACACACAGCTTCTGTGGGTGCTATGGATGTAGGAACGATGTGAGTAACTGCCAGCTATAGATGTATAACTGAGTGGGGAAAAACATATATAAATACATGGCCAGGTGAGAAAGATTGACTCTTTTTACTGGTGAGGAAAAGGTGAGATGAAGGGGCTAAGCAAGATGGCATTGTGTGCCCAAGGACCTAGCTTTGAGGTACAGCTGCTTTCTCAGAAACAGCTACTTACATTCTTGATGTGAGAGCCAGTCTTTTAATTCATGTTATGTTCTTTGCTTTTATTCACAAGTACTATTTTAGAAACTTGCTTACTGTAGCACCTACTGAAAGGGACACTAATGTAGAAGAATGGAGGTCTGAAGCAAGGTGGGAGTTTCTCTATGGTTTGGGGAGTGTGCCCAAGGAATTGTGCAAGTGCTCTGATGGTACCTCTGTCAGTTGAGCCTGAAAGAAAACTTGCAGAGGATGCAGCTATCTTTTTGTCAGGTAGCTTTGCTTAAGCCTGCAAGCTGTGGTTGGCATATTGCTTAATATTACCCTGGTAGATCTTCTACTCTGATTTTAGTGATTGCATTGGGAAATCTGTTGAATCTTATGTAACTGTTTTCTTTGCAGGAAATGGGGAATAACCAGCACTTTCTACTAAAAATGAGGAAGGCCTGAGTTCATGTTTAGCAAAAAAACCCCCTAAATTTTAGCAATTTTGTTGCTATTGTTCCTAAATAGACAATGGCAAATTTTCTTGCAAGCTTTGAGCTAACAACTTCAGAATAGACATATAGCTCAAAGAAAAAGATCTTAGAATCCTATTTATGAGTTTGAGTGAGCAGTGCCAGACATGACCTTTGGTTAACAAAAACAGTAAATACTATATGATTATCATGAACATGAAATCTCCAGCTATATTCAGTCTTTCCAGCACAGAGAGTATTTCCAGTCATTAAAAAACTGTAGCATTATAGGAGAGCAAATATAAATAAAGAAAAAAAGAAAACTTCCCTCAAATAACTAAGACTTTGCCACATCCGGCTTTTAAAAGTCTCTTTTTCTTGTAACTTCTGCTCTGCTTTTCCACACAAGTAAGCGGATCAACAAAACCTGTAGAAGGGTGATGTTCTGTCTAATTTTGGGAGAGGGAGGAGCAGGCAATTTTTGGCCTTCTTGTGAAAGGCAAGCAAATTCTGTGTGAAACTATATTTAAACTCAGGTCAGGTCTGGCCAGATGTTGGAAATGTTGCCCATACAACAGGGAAAAAGAGACTCTCCATGAAAAGCTTCAGCTGAAAGGGATCTCTGCTCTCCAGTGTCTTAGTAGTCTGCATGCTTAGCTATTCACAAATTGTCCTTTCTGCACAGGCATTAGGTCATTTAAAGCTGTGCTAATATGGTGAATTATGCCTGAACTGCCTTAAATTGGTCTTCAGCTCAATTCTCTGTCCTGAAACATGGGGTAGATTCAACTGTCAACTAATTAAGAAATACCACATTTTCGGTTTGAACCTGTCTGCGAAAGTTCACTTCTTTCCCACTGTGACTTAATTACAAAATAAAAACAGCTACTGAATGAGAGGGTGTGTATTAAAAAGTGCATGGCAGACGTCATTGCACTAAAGTAGGGATACTTCTAAATGAAGATATGTGGTATTATTTAAACAACCAACTATGTGTTTATATCATAATGTGCTTCAATTAGCAGAAACAATCGCCTGTCAGTTTAAGATTAAGAGACTTGGAAACCCCAGGAGGTTTTGGCTTTGTAGCTTAATGTGTAAATAGCAGTTTGTGCTCAGCTCAGGACTGACTCTACTTCTCCTTAATATATTCACTAAAGGATGTTATTAAGTACTTCATGAGAATAAGATAGTTTTTCAGTAGGTCTGTGGGTGGGTTTTCTCCTCTTGTAATTCAATACACAATTGAAGAAACTTCTGAATTTAATTTTTTTGTCTATCTGGCTTACAGGATTTACATAATTGGTTGCTCATGTAGCATTTCTCTATTATTCTTTGTGATAGTTTTGTGCAGTGTGAAATGTCTTAGTAATTTTCCAGGGGCTGTCTTAGCAGTAGTGCTGTGCACGATCTTTAAACTCATGGCCCTTGCAGATCAGTTATTGCAGCGTTATCAGCTTGAAGATGCAAGTGAATGGAAGGAAAGCAGAGCTTCTGTAACTAACTGGTACTCTGACAACTCAAATTTCTCTGTGGCTCTGCCTGGTTTTTTATAAAATCAGCCTAAATAGATGATCATGATGTGAGAGGGATTGAAAAATTATTGGCTACGTGGCTGTGCAGTCCAGAAGCATGACCACAGCTCTTCCAGACATGGCACAGCTAACCTGGCACTACCTGGCCTGGGTTGTTGCAGAAGGGACCTTAAGGTGCCCAGGCTCACCTGGGCCCAAAGATGCCTGTTTTCTAAGGGCAAGTCTTAACCAGCTGGCAGTGTGACGGGCATGAGCTGAATTCATCTGCTGCATAGACACATGTTGATGCAAATCATAGATGGTAGCAAATAGTATCTTTTGTTCCAAATATCCTTATTCAAGCATATTTCCTCATCAAGTGAGTAAAGAATTGTCTTTAAGGACAGGAAGTGTGACTTGCTTAATAGTGAAAAACATGTTCAGAATGTTTGTTTGTTTGCTCAGCCATTTCCTTTACAGGACTAGTCTTTATTTTCGTCATACTTCTTGCTCACATGACAAGCATGAGCCTCTAAGTAGGGCTTATGAATTTCTCTGCTGGTGGATGGGGGTCACATAACCACAGTTATTTTTAATGGACTTGAAATCCCATGTGCGTGCAATATTCTGTGATTAAAGGCAAACAAACAGGTTGGGGGGAAAAGCAGGCCCTTAAATTAAAATGTCTCTGTCCTCCCGTGTTCCTGTCACCCATTAACACGCTGGTGAAGTAAACAGAACATTACGATGTATTGGTGCAGTCAACAGCACAGCGGGTGCATCCTGCTTGGAGTATTCAGTAGCCATCAAACACTTAGAGTGCTGCCTAAATTACCTCCTTTCTTCTTTCCACAGAAAATAAGCTTGGAATGACCCGGCCCGCAAAGCGTCTCTGAGTAGGTTAAGATAGTCTTTCCATTTACGATCATGTCCAGCTTGACATAGAGTTCCTTGATGCTGTGTCCTGCACACAAAGCAGAAAGAGAGTTCAGAGAAAATGCAAGGATAAACAAGTTTATTACTTTATTTTTAAAAAGATTATATTTTTTTCCTCCCTGCTGCTTGAGCCATTGGATGTTTCCTCCTCACGGAGGACTGCTGATACATAGAAATCTGTGCTTTAGGAACAGGTCTCTAGGCCCTTCAGGGTACATGACAGGAGACATAATAGCAGGTTTCTTGCTTGTTAAATAAACTATGCCCATGACCATTTTCTGACTCTGAGGTCAAATGGAGTAGCAAATCTCATGTCCTTACATCTAAACTTTTCTTGTATTCTTAGCAGAGAGATCATATCCAATGAGTCCTTGGGAGCAACTTGTGACCTTTAACTGGGAAAACAGTAACTGGCCTGAGCCAAACAAGTGCCAGGGAGCAGCACAGCAGCTTGGCATTGCTAGGAGGTTGCCTGCTTATGCCTCGTTTGCTGACACAGGCAGAGCCAGTGAGGCTACTGAATTCAGATGGAGGTCCTGTACTCTGACTTGTGGGAAAAGTATTTGCAAATGTCTGTAGTGTGATTTTTTTTTTTTTTTTTCAGGCTTGTTTGCCTTTGCAGCCACCTGAAAACTGATCCTCCCTGGACAAATAGGCTGCATGTCTCACAGGAAGGGAGAATTTTTGCATGCAAGGAAGAATTCCCAGGTGCTAAAAGACACCTGGCACACAAATTTATTTTCAACACCAAGAGCATAGAGCAGCCCTTTCATATTTATGCTCTGGTAGCACAGGATCTAGATGAGCTTGGGGCTCAGGTTTGCAAGAGGTGACTTTCCTGTGAAAGAATCACAAAGCAAGCTATGGCTTAAATTGTGCACCCAGTTTTTACCTTTTATTGGTGATCAGTCAGGTGCTGAAGGGTATAATTTCAGCCAGTGCAGGTGGCAAACCGATGGCATGATTGTTGCCTCGGGCCAGCACTTTCCCAGCACGCTTCTCTGTATGCCCAGGAGGGACAGAGAAGTGTCCTCATGTTGCTCTGTGGGAGTCTATTCTGTCCCCACCTGCAAGGGTCACAGCCTTGGAAATTTGGTGAGGTACTGACACAAGAGTGGGGGTGCTGTAGCCATCTCATTCAACAAGACTCTCCCCAGAAGACTTAGCTATGAAGATGATGAGCTCTAGAGCAGCCCCCTCCTTGGCTCTCCACGTGTACAAATGAAGAGTAGGAGCAGAATAGGGGCTGAAGGCTGATATGACCTGTTTAGGGTGACATATGTAGTCTGAGGGCGAGCTGATAACAGAGCTCACATTTTTGTAATCCTGCACAGGTTTTGAAATTCCTCAGAAATGAAATCCATTCATATTTTATAGGAGATTGTCACCTTTGCTTACTTCTAAATACCAGCACTCACACATTAATTACTTGTGTATGGCATGAGAAAATAGCAATTCACTTACGTAGGACCATTGCAGCTCTGATGTTAAAGGTGTGGGTTGCAATATCAGAACACTGGTCAATGCTGAGAGCAAAATCTTGCTGGGGGTCTGTTTGAAGACATGAAGCAGTGGGTTACAAGTTGTATTTTTGAGGAGATACTGACTATATAGAAGCAAGTAAAATATAGAAGTTTTATAAAAAACAAATTACGTATTTCTTAAAAGTTCTCCAAGAAATGCTCAGAGCTCCCATACCCTGCATTCAGTAGCTACTTCTGTCCTTCCTGCCCCTTCAGTCTGAAGTGTACTGAGATGATAACCTGTGTGGGGCTAGAATCTACTGTGGAGGAAAATAAACCACATTTAAAGAAAGCACGATCCCCACAATGTTGGGTAGCCAATACTCATTCAGTGATGAAGTCTCAGCACAACTGCTCTTCCCAGACTCTGCACAATGCTATTCCTTCCTCAGCACTGATGAGCAATTGTTTAGGAAGATGTTTATTAATTAATCTGTATCACAGGATGGCTTGGTGAAGCTGATTAGGAAACCGAATTCTCGAGTGGGATGGGAAGTCCAAAACTGAAGATAAAATTGTGTTAACTGAGATACTGCAGCACTTTTTTCTGGGTCCACCATCCTGCGATATTTCTAAGCCAGAGAATACTCTATATTTCTCCTTTTCTGGGAGATTTTAGCAGAGCTATGGGGCCAGAGAGAGCCCTTTGACTGATAATTGTCATGAATGTGATTCTTTCCACTTCTTGTAGTATCCTTTTCTCTGCAAAGAGCACTAAAACTCTTGTGAAAACATAATTGTTTTTTCCTACCACTTCCACCTTCTTCCTTGCTAGCCTCCATGAGACTTCATGCTGTGCCTGAAGGCTTGCCAACATGTCACTCTCTGGTGACAGGCAGCAGCAACCACTGACAGCTCAGCTGCCACAACCAATAGAATGTGCAATTGTTTTCCAAAGCTGTGGCAGAAGGGGAAAGATTTGGCCAATTTGGAAAAAATATCTTGGGCCTCAAACTTGCTTTAAGCATAGTTTTGTCGCTCATTATGGCTTTCCAGCCAGCCTGTACCTCCAACATCATTCTCTGTGGAAAAAAGAGAAGCAACTGAGGCATGTGCAGAAGCAGCCATAGGCTCCTTGGTTTACACAGATCTGGTAGTGACAAATACAGACTCGGGAACTGAGTTCTGTTTCTAAGTTATTGCTGCTTGAGTTAATCTTCTCACTGAGTTGAAAATAACAGGTTGGGAGAATTTTCCTTTGGTGCTGTGGTGAAACTTGAGTCACAAGTGTCCTCTGTGAGGCTGGGCCAGCATGCCCATAGTCTAACCCTGTTTTTGCAGCAGCACCCTACAGCTGTAGCAGCTGGCAATCAGCAAGTCTGTGTGACCAAAACCTGATTGCTTAGTGGGGATCACAGAATGAATGAAAGTGTTGAGAGGACCTGGAGGGCTTTAACTAAGCCAGGCTTTGTGAGCTCACAGATTATCAGTGTGGTGTAACAGGAGTACTCGAGCCCCAAATTCTAGTAAATTAAAATTACGGTTCAAAGGAGGGAGATAAAAAGCACTGGTATTTCCAAAGCTCCGAGTCCCTGTGCTGGATTTTGTCCTCCACACCACTAAAGTGGTCTCTGCAGTTGCATAATCTGCTTGGGACAAAAAGTTATTGCCTGGAGATGTTTATCAAGTGTGACCACAGTCAGAGGGTTGTCTTTCCTCTTTTTTCTTATTCCTGTCTGTTCCAGCTTAGTTTTTGCAGCTTCAGAAGCTGTTGGAATCGGTTAGGAGAGCAGTTTCCTGCTCCAGCTGGAAAGCATGTCAAACTTCTCTTTTCTCTAGGACCGTTACTCCTGCTTCCCCTCTGGTTTCTACCATTTCTCAGTGCTTGGTTTCCGCATTCCTCTGGACTTCTGCTAGAGCCCCTCTTGTTTCTGTTCTGTGTGTGGTATGATGATAAGGTTCAGGAAGCAGCTGCTCAGATTCAGAGCAATTTGGGCATCGATGCCTACAAGTTGTCCTGGTTGTCAAGTTACTAAAATTGTTGGTTCTGCAATTTCAAGAGGGAGTTATGGTCAAACATGGCAGTAGAACTTATATGATGATCTCTTTTCAAAGAGACTAGGCTATACTTTAATGAACAAATTAAATTATGGTGCTAGGGCTAGAATTTGAACTTTTGGTTTAAAATTTCTCATCAGTAATTGAGTGGAAAGGATACATTCATGAAACCAAGCTTTTTTGGAAAGCTTGGGCTTCTTACAAGGACCCTGATCTCAGGGTTATTTTAGTTTGGATGTCTGTTTATTTCTATTGGTTGAGCTCCTTTGACAGATGACACATTTCATAGCGCATTGTAGCCATATATGTCTTTTACTGCACTGCTAGTGATGCAGCATAGGATCCTGATATCCAGGAGGTGTTGTCTGGTCCTCAGAGGAGGAGTGTGGAAGCACTTACATTACAAATTCTAGGAAAAAAATGAGAATTGGAGCGCTTGGATTTTGTGTTTTTACTCTGTTGCTGAGAAATCTAAAATTTTTCACTGCCAAAAGCACCCAATTAATTTTCTGACCATCCGTGTGGAAATTCCCCACTCAGATTTAGCAATCCAACTTTGCAATCTTAGATACTGTGGCGTATATGGGAGCCTCCTGCTGAAATCAATTGAAAGAATGGCTGTGTTGCTAAAGCTATGGTGCCTGGGAGTCTGGATTCCCAAACACGTAGGGAGGAATGTCGCTACCATAACGAAATTAATGAAACTAGTGGGGTTTAGCCACATGGTAAGGGAAGGAGTCTGTAAATTCAGCTGGGCTTTATGCACTAAGGGATTTTGCCATACCTCTCTCTCCTTAAACTGTGAGGAGTCCCTCCTGTGGCCAAGGCAACTCAAGGCAATTGCCGTTTTTGTTTTTCATCTCAGATGTACAACTGTGAGTCACTGTGTGTCTCCTATGGAGGTTTAATACTTATTCTTCCTTGTTTGCCTCAATCTGAAGTGAGCTGGTTAGACTGAAAAAAATACATGTTATGTCTTTCACATGTGCAGAGCAATAACATTTACTGTTAGATCTCTGAAATACGTGGGGCTGCCCTTCAGCCTCCTACTTCCCTGCAACATTTCATGGTGCACAGTACTGTATGTTCCCAGACTTCCCTCCACCTACTCCCTTCAATCTGCTCCCTCTCCCATAATTAAAGCTAGAAACTCTTTAACTGGTTGCAGAATTTTGCTTTTCCAGTTCAGCTTTCATATATCACCAACACTCATAATGTTGTTGGAAATTTTGCAAACACATTGAGATTTATCAGTGCAAATCTGCTTACAGAGGAGGGAAAGGGCATTTTTTGTGTATCTGGTGAGAAGGGCTTGGGCTGCAACATATTTATGGCTAGCGTGAAAGGTGTCTGGAAGCAGAATTTTAACTCAAGTTTCTCTCTAGGCAGTACTAAATTTTGGGCAACTGCTCTGGAAAATGGGAAAGTCTTTGGCTTTTGTAAACAATCAATGCACTCTAAGATCTTTCAGACCTGTTATTTGAACCTGATGCTGTGGCTGATGCTGAGCTCCCAACTGTATCTAGCACTGAGTGTCCAGCTTTCACTGGAGACTGGCTTCTATAGTACAATCCTGCTTTGAGAGAATTTGGGATGTACCTGGCATCTTGATACTGATAACCCCTTACATGGCTTAGTGTCAGTTGAGCCCATGCATCCCATTTCACCCTTACCCAAGTACCGTGGGAGAGATTTGTTCCTGTATTGACAGGGAATGTGGTTTTCCATGTGCACTGGCACCACAGTGCAAGATTTCAGCCTGACTTACTATTTTGAGGTGCTCACAGTGATGGGTTTGGCTGGGTTTTTCTTAGAAGACTGAGCAGGTGTATGTAGTACAGCCTAGAAGCTCAGATGAGTTCTTGAACTTTTCTTTCCAGAGTTGTTTTTTTTTTCTCTGCTTTTTTTCTTGGCAGAAGGACCACAGGTAAATAAGCTCAGACATATTTACAGCAGTGTAACCTCTGTGACAGGGACAACAGATGGGAACTCCCTTTTGTGCCCTGGTTACTGCAGTTGTGGGGCCAGTGGCTCCTGCCTCTGCTGAACATGGGTGTGCACAAATGCCCAGGGCTCCGAGCTGGGGCTACCTTTACAGCCTCCTGGGAGGGGATCCCCAGAGCACAGGATGAAGGGGACAGCTGGGAAAGATAAAGTCTGCTAACCCACTGTGGCAGTGTCCCTCAGAGCCTGAGCTGCTAGATGACTAACTGGGCATTACAGAAACTGCATGGCCAGAGGGGAAGCACCTGTTCTAGGAATTTTGCTGTGCTGGTGTACAACAGCCTCTGTCTTTTATTCTTCTTCCCTCTCTCTTCTCTGCCCTCCTGCCCAACCTCCCCCCACCCACCCCCAAAATCTTTTTAACTATCCTGCACTGGCTTCCCTCTCTTCTGAATCTGCTCTAAAAATCACATTGTTTCCATATGGGCATGAAAATCAGTGGTATGAGTGAATAGCAGCAGCAAGCAGATGAGTTTCGCTTGCAAAAGTTCACATCTGTAAGCCTTGGAGTGGTAAGAAGACCCTCCAAACTGGTAAGCTTTGGGTGTTTCAAAATAATACTTTTAGGAGCAGATAAGCCACAGAATAGAAAGAAATAGCACAACTGCACTTGGCTAGGGTCATATAAGGACAAGCTGGTGCTAGAGGAGATGGAAATTAGCACAAGGAAGAAACATTTAGCAATTACCCAATACTCCTCACCTTCAAAGCTCTTAATAAAATTAAATCATTAGTCTTTACAACATTCAAGGTGAGGAAAGGAGAGAGAAAGAATGAGGAACTGTTTGGGATTTCAGACTTTATGTATTCATCCAACAATTTCCCTTTAATGTCTATTTAAATAAATTAACCTGAATGCTCAAGGTTATATTTGACACTGGAATCTACTTATAAGCTACTGAGGAGGAAGCATCAGGTGAATTAGCAGCTCTCTGGTTATGCATCTGCATTTCCCTGAGCACCTTCAGTTTAATGAACTTCCCTTTGGGCCTGCCTTCACCGCCTGCCACTGCCACATCCAGACGTGTCTGGGAGGGGCAGAGTAGACCCTCTGTTCAGAGGAGAGCAGAATCTATTGAGAGACTCACACTGGCTGTGTCTGCTTTATCATGAGAATGCTTCATACCAAGACATTTGCCTTAGCCATGACCCGCTTCAGGGTTTTGCCTTATTCAGCCTGGAACTCTGACCTAGTTCACTTCAGTGACTCTGGCCTCATTTGCAGAAGTCACTGTGTGTTTTATCACCTGAACTTTTCTGGCTTGCTTAGGTAGCATAGAGGAGAAGGAATAGGGAAGATGAGAGTTCGTGTATCCTTGATGTCCTGGGGTTACAGACTGTGGGAGTTCCCCTTCACAAACAGTACTATCAACTTGTGGTCTCTGAGGTTGCTTAAACCCGAACCTCCAAAGCTTCTGGAGATGTCCAATGGAGTAAATAACTCTGCTTCCTTTCTGATAAAACTTACATGGCTGTAGAGGGAAGCCTGAAGATTTGGTTTCTGTATAATCTATAAACTAAAGAAGCCCAGGACACTAGCTAAAGAAACTTAAATTGTGACTTAAAATTAAAAAAAAAAAGGGTTTATGCAAGTTAAATAATTTCCAGTCCTCTCCCAACAATACTGAACAGTGACTGTTCATAGAGAAGTTATATATTTCTTGGTTAGACTAAGACACAGGCATTACTGGCTGGTGCTTATGGCCTTAGATTTGGAGCAAGATGACTTCAGCGCCTTTCAAAATTAGTTTAAATAAAAGACAAAGATTTTTTTTTCTCTTTCTATTTCAAATAAAACTCGTTACAGAGTATGACTGATGTCCAAATGTGCAAATATTAAGAAACAGTAACTCAGAAGGCTTCTCCGAATGCTAGGTGGAGAAGAGAGGAAGAGCTTTTCTGGCACTGGGCTGATGTGATGAGGAGGAGGGCAGCCCCTGTGAAGACAGAAGGTGTGAGGGGCTCTCTGCAGCTACAGGGCTGTATTTAGGGATGGAGTGTCACTAGCATGCATAAAGCAGCCTTGTCAAAGGCATGCCCTGAGTCTCCCTGCCTTTTCCTTCCTGAACCACCTTTCCTGAGAGCAGGCTTGTTAGAGCTGTTGGCTGAGGCTTGAGGGCAGGCTCAGTATGTGAAGGCTCTTAGAGCCTTTCCTTGCTTTTGCCAGAGGTGGTATTTGGAAAGGGGGGTTTCTGTGCTTTGTCTGGTATGACAAAGCTTTATACGAGCCTTTTTAAGAGGACAAACCTGAAAGATGCAGGCTTTACAGATGGTGCATATAGATCTGTATTTGATAATCCTGATTTGTCCTAGTTAGCTTGAGAGAGAAAGGCAGAAAGGGCAGGCTTCTACCACAGCAATGTAACAAGAAAATACTGCATTAATTTGGGCCCAGCAGGGACTGTATTAGAGAGAGAAGGTCTTTGTTCTTCTGATGGTAAGAAAACACCATGCAGTGGATGAATAAGATGCTCACAGTAACTGCCTGTATTCCTAATCAGAGCTGTCTCTTCCCTCTTCAATGTGTTTTTTTTAAAGTAATTTTTTCATAGTGTCCTACTTGAGACTGAGATCTCTGGACATCAGTGTTTGCCAGAATGACTGGGGATTTACAACAGACTTTCAGACTTGGGTCAGAAATAGAACCAAACATTGCTGGAAACTGCCCTGCTGTCAGACACATGCCATGCTCTGGGATAGCAGCTATACTGCTGATTATACAGAACAGTAATCAGCAGCATATAAATGGGCTAAGTGTTCCCATTTTCCCATGATGGGTTTAAATCCACTACAGGAGCATGGCAGTAAGCTACAGTTGGAATAGCATGCTCCCTCTGCTGAAGAAACAAGCTGGGTTCCCACCTGCCTGATCACTGCTGGATCATTTGACAGGAGCCATCCATCTTCAGGTGAAGAGGAAACTGAAGCATTGAATTAATTTGTGGTGGTTTTCAAAATGCTACCTTTTGGCAACTAGAAGCTCTCTCGAGTCTAAAAGCAGGATGTGGAACATATCAAAGGGTTTTGATTTGGTACGTGGTGAATCTGTAAAGGGCATTTGGACATCTTGTCCCTGATGGCCACTGTTTCTCCCTAGTTTTAGGTTGCCTCCTTGGAGTTGGTTCAGTGACACCAACACACAATAATGCTGATGTAGTTTTTTTCATTTTGAGGTGTTAATTTTTCTTAGAATACTTTGGATGTTTTTCCCGATGGATATTAAATTGCTGTGAGCATCTGATCTCCTGCCTCTATTTTCTTTGTTAAACTGTAAGCATAGTAGGGTCCAGAGATATTTTGAGGCCTTGATGACAGCTCTAGATAAGATCATGTGGCAATGTCAAGAAAGTGTAACAATGCTTTACTACTTAGAGGCTCACAGAGAAAGCTTTGCATAGGAGCACTTATCATCAGCTGTGGTTTGTCCTTGCTCCTGACTTTATGCAGTAAATGTGCCTTTTGATAATTTCTGCTTTATGTAATACAGGAGCTAATCTCAAATTTTTATCAAATTGTTAAAATTGCTGTGACTCACCTGTTTAGTGTATTAGGGTGCTCCCTCCATAGACTCAGATTTAGTGTGCAGTAAAAAATGACAGTATTGCCTTGTCTATAGTATTTTTGACTGTAATGTAATATAACAATTTTTTTTAGGTATGTCTCTCCTTTATGTTTCCAAAGGGGAGAACATACTTTTCTATGGCTTGCCTTCTGAGTTGTTACCACTCATCCTTACATTTACCTTAGTGACACAGTGGCTACAGCAATCAAAGTCATGGCAAAAGTGAGTAGGTGAAAAATATGTCAACCAGTGTAGATTTATCAGCTGGAGATAAGCAGGAGGAGCTGTCACACATAAACAACCCTCTTTTGCATTCCATGGTGCAGGACCTGAATTGATTTGGTGAAGAATTTGGCTCTGTGAGGAAACCACTGAGAACTAAATTAGATGGGAAAATTTAAAGCCTGGCAGGAGAAGTTCAGCTGAGGTTAATTCTCTGCACTACTAGTCTCACTGAAAGCATTAATATTGATTTTACTGAAAGATTTAAAGTCTAGGTACTGAATCTAATGTTTTTGCCAGAGTACCTTGGAGGTATGAAATTGTCTCCTGCTCCTCTATGTCACTTACATTTTAAAACTTACTAAGTTTCTCTCCCCCTGAAAGAAGGGTAAAATAATCCTCAGAATCATCTCAAGAGTTCACATAGAAAAAAGAAAGTTTAAATCCTCTAATGAGATGTGGAGAATGAAATAGAGGGATAGTTTTAATTCATGGAGGGACAAAAATTTTAAAAGAAGATTTGCATGTGCACTCATAGCTACGCTACCTTGAATCTCATGATAGTTTCAGTTTGTTAGGATCTGGTGCCAGAAATATACATGAACACATCTGGTCTTCCCCTTGGAATAAGTAAGTTATACCAGATGAGTACAACAGCAAAGCTATGACAGTAAGATGGCTTGGACAGAGTAAACAAACAAAAAATTGTTTTCAAGTGGAATTCTTAAGTTCTTTGATTGTTTGCCCATTAGCAGCAAAAGATCAGAGGGGAGCTGGTGTTGTGTGGCTTTAAATAATTTAGAAGCAGAAGCAATTGCTGGAGACTTTTTGAGGGAAATAAATAAATAAGTCCAGTGGAAGCATCTGGCTCAAACTGTCTGCCAAAAACCCAAAGAATAATGGAAAAAGAACCTCTTTTTACCAAGTGTCTAGAAGAATTTTTTCCCTGAAGAGAGGCATGAGTGAGAACTTTTTTGCAGACCTTTCTTTCCCAGCTGAAGCTATCAGGTTACTTATATCCTTTAAGTGTGTGGTCAGGGAGGGAAAAGGACTAGTTACACTGGCTGACATAGAGAGCAGAAGGTGATATGCTGTAAAATTGGTGCTGCAGAGATGCCAATTTAACAGCACCATTTACAAATTGGTATTGCTGATTGAGCAGGGCTGCATGTTACACGTGTGTTTTTAAAAAAGGAACAAGTGGAATTTAGGAAAAATAGTATCTTTGATCTCTCAGTTTGTAGGAGGAAGTATAATGAACGTGTGAGGGGGACCCTAGTAAGCCTGAAACTCTTCAGAAAGAACAGAAAAATCATCAGGAAATGGTGAGCTAATTGGTCTCTGTCTCCACTTGTTTTATTTTAAGCACTAAAAAGTTCCCTCAATGCAGAGTTTAACAGGAACATGTCTGTAGTGTGCTATCTGACCAGAGCAGGTTCTACACCCTGTTGAGTTTAAGGGGCCATTTAAACACAGATCCAAATCTGAGCTCACACATTTAAAGAAAAGGCATACAAATGAGAGTTTCTCTATCTATGAATGCAATTTAATGCAAGTGTGTACTGAAGTGAGCAGTGCTACTCTCTCCTCTTGTGCCCCTGGAGGCTAGGAAAAAGGTTCATAGAAGTGACACTGCTTCAAGTGACATAGAACACATGGAGCTCATTTGACATACGTTCAGCATGACTTGGCTCTGTTTGGAAGAGGCATTGTCACGTAAAAATAATTTTCTAGATGACCAGATTGCCCTGGTTCTTTGTCTAGCAGAAGACATGAATTACAGCAAATGTTTACCCATACCCCTATTTATGTTTTATTATTTTAAAATTTGTAGATAAAGTTTATGAAAGGTGCAGCCAATTTCATATTTAATTCAGAAGGTTGAAATGAATACTGATTGTTTGCTCCTTCTCCTGAAACTTTAATGGCTATTAACCTTGCTTCAGATGAAAAACAGAAGAAAATAAAACAAAATCAGATATGAATTGAGAAAATCTGTTTGTCTATTTTTAAAGATCTCATGTGGTCTGAGCAGTGTTTTATATAGTCCTGGGAGTATTTCTGAAAATGTCATCTTTAAATACTACCACTTTGACTCTTCTAAAGATCTCCCTGAAATTCCCTGTTATTTACTCCAGTGCACAGAAAACAAAGTCCTTGATGGTTGATGGTTTCCATACTCTTTTTTAGAACCTTCTGCCTTATCAGTGTTCGTTTTTGCACTGTAAAGAAACCTACATTTTCAGGCAGTGGGCACCTCTGAAATCTCCCAGGTCCTAATCTAAATAATTTGATTAAATACTCACCTTCTTGCTGGTCAAAACAAAAGCAGGCATTCTGAAGCACTAATACAGGCCCACCTAACATCTCAAGAAAGGGCTGTAAAAATAGTTGGAAAATGTTTTTCATGTGTCTGCAGGAGCAATCACCTGCTTTCCCCTATGAAGGGGGTCCCATTTGAACACTACATAGTAAGAATGTTTTCATGGCTAATTAAGACAATTAGGCTTTACGTGAATGACCTAGAAGCAGGTGCTGGTGGGTGTGTTTTGGAGTTATGTTCTGTAGTCTTTGGCTGCATTGCATTTTGCACTTCCAAGTGGATGCCTATTACTCAAATAACACTGGAATCTGCCCAGGGCACTTTGTTACCATTGCCTACCTGCCCTTCCCTTCCCAGACAATTGCCTTTTAAAATGTAGCTGGAAAGATCAAAAGCATTATTACAGTGAAATTAAAAGGGGTAGAAATTGGCCATTTATGTAGCAGGTTCTTTTCATGTCTGTGCATAGACTTGCCAATTACAGTTCTCTGTTCTCAGTCAGAGATGTTAACCTGTGATGCTTTTATCTCAGGATCTCTGCCTAGGTTTCTAAAGTGATTTGTGGTCATTTGAGATCTTCCTTCATTTTTGTCACTTGTTCCTGGGCCCTAATAGGAAATGTCTTGCTATTTATAGACTGTCTCGGTGTTATGTCTCCTGCGGTCATGTAGAGGAGGCAGCACACTGTCTATTTACTTTGCTTTTAGACCACCTGTCTCTCAGCTTTATTTTCTTACCATGGACTTGCTGCTGAGATTTTTTTGTCTGATTTCTTTTAGATTACTTTTTTACAGTTGCATTATACTGATCACTAGGACCTTGTCCAGCCCTTTGTTTTGATGCATGACTTGGGGTCCTGGTTGCAGAACACTTAGTCTGATGTGGCTGAGTGGGAATGGGGATGCTTTCTATAGGATCCAGAGCCTGGGCTGAGGCTGGGAGCCTGATGCATGCCTGTATCTTACGTGCTGTAGGAGCAGGATGCAGCTAGAACAATTGCTTGTGACCAACAATTGCAACTTACTCCTGGATACAGGACATGGCTACACTTTCTCAATTATCCACCTAAATTTCTCTGTTGCATTAATCACAGTTATATTAGCTCATATTTTTTACTTTAGTCAGATTTATACTGCATTATAGGAGAGGATCTAATAAACAGCAAAGACAAAACGGGTACTTGGCTCCTCTTTAAATACTCAGACTGAATTCTAATAATTTGTTTTCAGGGGACATTAAGCTCCAGAAACAAGTTGTGGAATACATGGTTAAAATTCTTTTAACATCCTTATATTTTATTTGATTCAATCCTAATTCACTGATAACATCCTAGAGTCTATAGTAACATTAGAGGTGAAATCCTCACCCTCTTGAAGCCAACAGGCAATCCTTTACCCAAGATTTTGTACTTGTTACCTTACTGTGGCTCCTGTTATCCACCAAATGGGACATCCTCTGATATCTTCAGTGGAGCATGAAATACCAAAGGGATTTCTTAGACTGGCAGATCATATGAGGCAGTATTTCTCTGAAATAGCTAAAGAGTATGGGCAGTTGCCTAATAGCAACTTTGTGTTTGCTGCCAGTATAAATTTGTAATGAGAAGGTTTGTTGGGAAGGGGTCTTGTCAAACACTAACAAGTCTGTGTGCTCCTGGGTGAGAGCAGGGCAGGAAACAGATGAAAAATGAAATTATGTTCTGCCCATCTAGTTATTGTTTACAGTGAAATGAAGCAGGGACAACACTCCACTTTCTCCTGAAAGGGGGATCAGTACCTTGGGCACCACTGCGAGCTTGCCAGTGAGCTCAGTATGGACAGTGTTCTCTCTGAAGCAGTTGTGGACTAGTGTACTTGGATTGATCCTCCTGATCTATAGATTTGGGCCTCGACCGCAAACACCTTAAATTCTTCTCCATTATGCAAACTGCTGGATTAAGAGCTGCATCTGCAGCAGTGCAGATGGTGTATCCTGGGCTGATGCTTCACATGTGGTAGCCACTGGAAAAAGGCAAGGCAGGACATTGTGATGCCTGTTGTGAGTTGCCTCAATCTGACAGAGCAGTAAGGGAGAAAGGAACCTGACTTCAAACAAGGAATCTTATTTAATTCTTTCATTGTTTGCACAACTGTGTAATATTTTCATCTCCCATAGCTGTGCCCAGGAAAACAGAAGACCACTCTAAGTGGTGGGACCTGACCTTTATGATCTCTGGCTCGTGCTTCTCAAGCTGTGAATTCTCCCTGAATAAGTATACCTCTTATCTTTCTGTTCATGGCAAACCAAAGGAAGTGACAGAAACAAATGACTTTAAACAAATGCATATTGTTAGCTACACCAGTGATGTGCACAGTAAGAAGCAATATTTAACTGGCACATGCCAGCAGACAAATTCATCATACTTTGAATTCACTCAGACTGTAGCCTGTGCCTCTGTGTTAAGGCATCTCATGCTGACTGAGACCTGTTGAGGGAACAGAATTCACTTATGCAATAAAATCTTACTAAAATGAAGGCAATACCAAAGTCTGTATTCAACAGCTAATTAAATATTTTCTTAATGCATTATACCCATTTATAGAATGTGAAGCCTGACTTTAGTCCCCTGGGAGCAGGCCAGTAAGAATAGCATTACAAATATTTATTTACCTCTCTTGTCCCTCACTGGCTTTATTTTAATGGGTGTGCAAAAACGCATGAAAGCTACAGGCGAGGAAAAGCCCCTGGGAAAACCCTTTGTAACTGGATGAATTGGAAAAACAAACTCTAGGGTGCTCATTTGCCATGAATCGCTTTTCAAATCACGTGCGGAAAATGAATGAGGCGTCTGTGAATCTAATTCCCTTTGTCCCAGTTGTAAAGCAGATCGGCACAATAGGCGAGGCACACGGCCAGCAAAGCAAGAGGTGGAAAGCAGGCACCACTCAGTGAATTCATTTTCAGTCAATTCCAGTGTCGCTTGCTCCTTTTCTTCTCTACAGATTTAAAGAACAAACAGAACCCTGTGATCCCTGGGAAATGCCTCTGGTGAAGGCTGCTGCTGAAGTCTCGCTAAGCACAGTGGCAATGGCAGAGAACATGAATCCTTCCCGCTGTCACACTGGGTCCCTTGTCATCCCAAGTGGGAGGACAGAAAGCACATCACCAGAGCCTCATCGCACATTAGGAAAGCAGCAGATCAGTGTATTGAAGAGCCTGATTCATCCCAGGGGTAAAAAAGTTAAAGACCTAGGGTCTTCCTATTTTTTTTTGACCTAACTTCAAGATAAAAATCTTAGTCATCTTTCTTGCTAACCTGGGTTTTTCACAGTGGTTTATTATTCTGAAATAAGCTATATTATTTCCTCTTTATTATCTTCTAAATACCGTTAGATCTGTGTGTGTGTGTGAACCAAAACCAGCTGAACTTAAAACACGAAGAAACACTTTCGATGTGAAACCCAGTACAAGTTTGGGGGTGTAACCCTTCCATTCACTGCCTGGCTTATAAGCATCACTCACTGCATAAGAACAACTCTGTTGAGCAGCTAAAAGGAAAATGTAAAAAAAAAAAAAATCTCACCACAGCTTTTGTAATATATTTCCAAGTTGTCCTCTTTGCAGACTGTGTGCGTAGGCCATTCTGTGCTGGCATTGATGGAAAGCAGGACTAAGAGGAAAAGAAGAGTATTTGATGTCTTCATGGTGGTAGTTTGCAGGATCACTTCTGTCTCTTGCTAACACTCTGGAGGGAAGTGTTCGTTACTTTCTCCAAGGGACACGGGACTTACAACATTCGTGCCTGCAAAAGGGTTAAGTGAGCGAGTGCAGCCACAGCTTCCCACGATGTGGTATAAACAAGAGGCTAATCAGAATTGGAGGGTGTTATTTCCGTGTACTTAGACTTCTGCTTTCTGCTTGGTGTTAAACTAATGACAAATGAGCTAATCACACCTACTCACTGCCCGGCGTAGTCCTGCCTTGGTGCCTGCCGGAACAATGCAGCAATGTGTTTATTTCTCCTCTTGCTTCCAGTTTCTTCTCTTGTAGTCGAAGCATTTGAGACAATGCTTCAGACAGGCTTATTTTGCAGCCTTCTGGCTGAAAAAGAAGTTGCAATCCAAATTGCCCCGTCTTAATCACACAAAGCCCAGATTTTGGAAGATGAACAGTTTGGTCTCTGTGTTTTTCCTAGTAACAAATCTGTCGTCTGGAGGGAAAGGAGGTGTGTCTGATAAAGCTGACACCACATAAGCAAGTCTTGAAACTTTTGGGAACGAATCCTTTCTGCTTGACTATGCTAAATCCTTCATTTACATTGATTGATTTTGTTCAGTGGCTTTTGCTAATATACAATTTAGCAGTATACCCAGTCAGGTAAACCTAGAGTTAATTTTTTTCCTCCTGTCTTCCTGGTTACTTAATGGCCCTCTAGTGAAAATATGCATTTGTTATTTGCACTAGCTCTTTTAAAGCTGAGCTTTATGCAGAAATTAGTGGCTGGTGCAGATGGCAGGGATTGATTAGTAAGGGAAGGAGGGAGAGTTCCTTCATCTCCTGTAAAATTCTCTGATTCAGTTTAAGATCCAGGGCTGGAATAGAACTTCAAACTGCAGTTGCCAGAAAGGTCTTTTTTCTGGACAGAGCTCTAACTGGAAAAATGCTACAAGCTGAATTCAACCCTAAAGCAAATGCCTGCAATAGTCTTCTCTGAGCTCAAGACAAGGAGTAATTGGCTCTGTAGCATAACAGAGTTGGGTAAAAGATCACTGTGGCCATCTCAGTTTTTTTTGCTTTGAAGGCTGCAAGTATCATTTGTTCTGCCACTGAGTAAAGCTCAACAGGGTAAAATTTCTGTTGTTTAGTAAACAGGAAAGCACCTAACAGGATAATTATTAAATAATGTTAAATGGTAGAGCTATTCTTCAGGCAAAATCCTGGCCTCAATGAAGGCAATAAAAGTAATCCCACAGATTAAAGACACAGCCAGGATTTCAGCCATGATGTATTAAATTTAAAAGCCAATTCAGTGCAATCCAAGAGACTTTACTTTAAATAATGAGACTCATGCTTGCTTCATATTTTTGGATGCTATCATAATGGTAAATTTTATGTCCAGGGCCAGAGTGAGAATCCAGGCAACTGTCCTTAGGCATGGAACATATATGAGTCACATAATGAGATCTGAATTACAGATCTGGTTTGACTGGACTTGGATTGTACCCTGCAGAGTTGAAAAAAGCAAGAACAATTGAAAAGGGAATAGTAGGGAGAGATAATGTGTAGGATTACTGTAATACGTTTAAACCCAAATCACATAAAATAAAAGTCTCTTCCCAAAAAGCTCTATAAAGATTGTGGTTTGGAGTATATTGCTATATACAATTTTCACTAAGTACTTCAGATCAGGACCTTGAGAATGTAAGTTCCATATTTTTTTTTTTTTGGGAAAAATATCATCATGGTCTTTCACTTAAAATGTTAGGCTAATGCTCAATAGCAATGAACAAAGCAAATGAAAAGATAGGATAAGTGCTTCAAAGAGAGACCCACTGGGGATCATTCAATAAACAAAACAAATCAGGATCAGGACTTTTCCTGAGATGAAAACCATTGGAACTTGCGAAAATACGTTGGAGAAAACAAACTTGCTTAGCCTGCTATTGCTCTTCTCTGCATGCCTGCTTATCCACACTGCTGGGAACAAGTTACTGGGTTAAATGGAGCTTTGATCTGGACTAGAAAGGTTTTCCTGGACAATGGGTGTTTCTTTACCAACCTTCCCTTTGCCTGCCCCATCCAGCTGAACTGTGTTGCCATTGGTTGTGGCTTTCGAAGTCTTCTTGGCAGAAGGCAGCTTCTCTGCAGAAGTCTCAGTGTCTTTGCCTTGCCTTGTAGAGATTTTGGTCTAAGAACAAGTAGACAGCCTGGGAACCTGGAACAACACTGGACTTGTGGGATACAAGTCTTCCTGCTTCACTGGAAGTAAGATGCCAGGGGTAGACCTAGCAGAAACCAAATACGACTTTGTAGCTGAGCTTGGGAGCTCTGATATACACAGGCACTGTTTCCCCGTCTGGTGCATAGACTTCTTTCTCTTTTAAAACAGCTCTTTCATCCTTTTTTTTTTGGCAGTGCTCCTGNTTTTTTTTTTTTTGTGAGTGCAAGGTTGGAATGTGTGTCTCAAGCAGGTTTTGGGTAGCCAGTGTTCTGAGGAGAAACAGCCATGATATAGCTGATGTTTTGGAAAGCCATGCTGTCACTTCCACTTTGTCCCACCATGTTGTTCTTTCTCAGTGGGAAGGGAATTTTACTTGCAGTGGTTGAAGTTTTACAGCGTGTACTGCAGACACTGTTTCGCCATTTCATTCCCTGTGTAATCCTTGTATCTCCTAGAAAGAGCTTTATTACCAACTCCATATGTTCTGAGAACTACTTTCCCTTCAAACAGCCAAAGCCTGTGGGATGAGAAACTACATCTAAATGAAGTGGTATCAGTTCTGGCAGAGGGAATTCTGTTTTGGCATATTGCTTATCTGGCCAAAAAGCATATTTCTTTATCTGCCTGACTGAAGGTTTTGACCATGGAGATAAACAGCTCAAAAATGTCTGCAAAGAAAGTTATTTACTTAGAGGGGCAGTGGCTTCATATACCTAGAGGACTCTTCACCTTGATCAGATGTTTTTGACAAAATAAAGAGTGAAAAAATCTCTTGTTCCCTATCAGGAAGATTATTTTATCTGTAATGTAATTGGGAAGAGTAAAGAGATACAATGCGCACTGGTAAGCAGATAATGTTACATTAATGTCTGTAACTTTTTAGGTTGTCTGAAACAAGATTGCTGCTAAAGCAAATCATTCCCCCCCACACACACCTCCCCCCCACCCCGCACAAAACAAGGATGGTTTGTGCTCACACAGCATCCTTGCTCTTGAATTGTTTAATTACTCTCTGGGTTCCCCACAGAGGCTTAGCTAGTCATGGGGCTTCGTGGTCTAGTGGGGCGTCTTGCTTGCCCTCATAGAGCTGCCAAGATGATTATAGGTGTGTTGTTTTTCCTATCCTCCCAGCCAAGTACTTGTGTTTGCAAAACTTTTTCAAATGTAGACCTGGGTAGTGCTTAACCTCAGCAATGGGGTTTCCTCTTAAGAGCTTTATTTCAGGATTTTTTTTTCCCTATTGAGCAAGTCCAGGATTAAGTGAGTCCTAACCAAAGTTTAAGTTCTTTCTTTCAAGCCAAAATAGTTTTTTCTTGCCTTTGGCATCTTTGCATGCCTGTATCATACAATGAAATGTTACCAGAGGGAAATCTTCATATTAAAAGATTCCCTGATTTATCTTCAATTCTCTTGCAATTCACTCTGAACAAAAGCTTTCTGCCTCATATTTCTCAGCATGGATCTTCTTCTAGTCAAAGGCAATGAGTGAAAATTTCTCAGCAAACAGATTAGACTTTCCAAAGGTGATACCTTTTCTCTCCATAAAAGTAAAACTTTCCTACTGTGCCTGTAAGTGTATTTAATATTTTAGTTCAAAAAGAGCAGGATCCAGAAATACAATACAAGCTAAGGCGCCGCTCCCTCATGCCCTTTCCAGCTGTACCTGAGAGAAGGTGAGTTTTGTTTTCCAAGATTTCCAGTACTGGGGATGTTTTAGGTGCTTTGCCCTGCCAGCAGTGTGCCTGATGGGGCTCATGCACCTTGTAAGCCCTGGCAGGAGCAGAGACCAGTGGAGGCTGAGGCCCTCAAGTCTTCCTTTCATATGCTATGGAAGTTTCTGGGTCCCACCAGCCCTTAGCTGCCAACCCAGCACTTGGGGTGGGAACCCAGCTACTCCAGTCACCCCTTGTCTTTTCAAGTGCTCCAAGACCAAATCAAGGGGCTGAGAGTTTTGCAAAGTGACAAAGTTTGATGCAAGCAGGACTTGCAGATGGGGCTGATGTTCAGTGATTTTTGTAACCACTGTAAACCTGAGGTTTGCTGAGTCCTGGTGTGCTCTCAGCACAAGCCCTTAGTGGCTGCCTGGTGCTGAATTGCTTTTTAGAACTGTCTGCTCTTCATGGAACTCTGGTGCCATTTGGAATATATAGCATAAGTCTATATGGTTTTAGATAGGTCAGGTTTTGATTTCACTTTGACATCTTATATAGTAGCAGACTACTCTGTTCGCTACTTTTTAAATTTTAATGACTCATTTTAAAATTAAAGCTTTAAGGAAAAGGGAGTAGTCTGTAGTATGGAGAAAATGAAAGAACTTTCTTCTCTTTATAATTTATATTAAGTGTTCAGAAAACTAAGTTTGCATGTTGTTACAACTTTTCAGGACTCC
This sequence comes from Phainopepla nitens, assembly GCA_013400175.1. Taxonomy (NCBI): domain Eukaryota; kingdom Metazoa; phylum Chordata; class Aves; order Passeriformes; family Bombycillidae; genus Phainopepla; species Phainopepla nitens. Next base: position 185,934 of record VXBQ01010467.1, on the reverse strand, counting down.
ATCTGGAGTCTACAGCCTGTGTGACAGACTAAAGTTTCCTGGCTCATCTGCTGACAAATGGAGGGGGTGTGTGTTTGCACCAACATACACACCTTAGGCTGTGCAGCTGTAATAGATGTGTGCAGTGTACAGCCTTTCCCTCTCGTTAAAAACTAGTCTTTCCTGGAGTAAACTGGTGGGCAGTCATGGAAAAATGGTGAAATTGAGCTGCTGTCATGAAGCAGCTATGTTCCTCGTGTTCAGAGGGGGGCCACAGAAATGATCAGAGGGATAGAACACCTCTCCTGCGAGGAAAGGCTGACAGAGTAGGGATTGTTCAGCCTGGACAAGAAAGGGTTCCAGGAACATCTTATTGTAGCCTTTCAATAGTTAAAGAGGGCTTACAAGAAATATGGGTGCAGGGTTTTTAATTATGTCTGTAGGAATAAGATGAGAGTTACTGCTTTGAAACTATGTGTAAATTTAGATAAAGTATAAGGAAGAAGTTTTTATGATGAGGTTGGTGAAACACTGCAGCAGGTTGCCTAGAGAGCCTGGAAACATTCAAGGCCAGGTTAGATCTGGCTCTGAGCAACCTGATCCTCTTGAAGATGTACCTGCTTATTGCAAGGGGTTGGAATGGATGACTTCAAACTTTTCCCAAACTATTCTGTGATCCTAGAGCAGGAAGTGAGTCTTACATACTATCCCTCTGCCATTTGTTTGCATGCAAGGAGAAAATGTAGGATAAGTTTGTTCTGGTGCTGTCTGGAGAGGACAGCAATGCTGGTGATGTGCCTAAGGTGACATATGTCCATGAAAAGTGAGAGTTTGGGATGTTATTCTTGGAGTAGTGTTGTCATGTTTCTCAACTTGTCCTCCGTGTGCACCTTTGCATCAGGGAATGGGAAGGAAGAAAGCAGACTTAGTAACACAGAGCAGAGACAATGACACATGCATACATTTATTTGGGGTTTATATTGCATGTTCATGATGCAAATGTATGTGGTCTAAGGCTGAAAAGGAATTCTGGCCTTGGAGTCATGTGGGCTTCAAAATCATAGTCAGGATAAAAGTGGCAAAACCAGCTTTGGTGCAAAGAAAAAAGTATTCATTTACTTCTGCCTCTCCTCAGTTCCACCAACCAATCTCAGTAGCTGTGCAGAATTATTGCTGCGGCAGTTAGGTTTTGAGGTGGGTGGGAATTTTCTAGTGGATACTGTTCTCCTTAGAAAATACCACTTCACTGAATTCAAAGATTCTTATGAAAGTGCTGTTACAATATTGTGGAAAAGTGCCTTACCAGAAGAGGAATTTTCCCAGCACCAGGACCAAACACTGAAATTAGAAGAAAGCTCCACTTCCAGAATAGCCTGTATAGATTAAGGGACTTTTTTACTTCTTGAGAGCTGGAGCTCAAAACACAGGGATTTTTCCTGGGCTAAGAGCTCTGACCTGCCTTGAGGTGACATCCTCTTCAGATGAAGCTCAGAATGGGAGTGAGGAAAGGTGATTGACACTGCTAAATTCTCCCTTCCATGAACTGCCTCTCAGTCAGTGGCTTTGGTGAGGCACCTTCAATTAGGTATGGAAACAGCCTTTGGTTTAGCATGAACATGGCAGGTGTCATTATGTCAGAAATCATAATGAGAGTCTCTCATGTGTTACCTCATGACAGTGCTCGTGAGCAGGTCTTAAGCCAGGCAATATGTTTAAATTGGTGTTGAATCAGGATCACAGTGGATCAATGGCCTCTGTCAAAACCCAGTGGCCCTCCTGGACAGACCGAATTTGTTTGCCAACACTGAGGTGCTGGAGTGTAATTTTGGATCAATGCAGATCAGTGCACATTAGGCAGTAAGGAACAGTACACCAGGACAGTTGCATTGAGTCTTGTGGTATCTGTCCATTTTTGCAACTCTAGTGGAAACGTTTCTCCATTTCTGGTGGAAGTGTTTCTCCATCTTGGCTAATGCAGTTTCCTCTGTGTTCATTGGGAAGTGACTCTGTAGAATAAGCTCAGTTTCCTGCCTAGGAAATGCTCAGCAGTGCCCAGACACTCCTTTCATAATATGCCCTGAGACCTTGTGACAGAGCAGACTCAGCCAAGGACTAGTTAATGTTTGATCTAAGGAGCAGAGTTCCTGGCTCCATAGACAAATTCTGTTTGCAGGTGACTCAACAGGGCAGGAAGTGATATCTATGGATATCAAGTACCTACAGCCAATGCACACAGTGCAGTGGTATGGAATTTCGTAGTCACACAGTATTATGTTGGGGAACTTGCCAACTCAGCAGGGTTTTGGATTGAACAGTCATCTGAAAGCAGTGATAAATGTCTGAAATAGCTGCCCTTGTGCTTCTGGATCACCTGGCACTGATAGTCTTTCTTCACTAAAATGATCCAATTGATTTCCACAGAGGCCTGATTTGAAATCTTTAAAAATGGTTTCATAATCATGTGCTGAGAGATATGTAAAGAAGTGTTGGTTCAGAGAGAGAACTGTAAAAAGGAGAGCAATTGAAAGCAGAATTCTCTTACCAGCAACAGACATTGTGAACAAGCAGCTTGGCCCTTCCAGGCAAGAAAGCAAGGTTTAAATTAGGCAATAATTTGGGATTTCATTGACCTACTATGCTAGTTCCCCTTTGGTACCGAGTGTTCCCTAACCTGTGTTTCTCCTCTCCCTTCTCACTGATGGGTGGGGATATTGGATTTCTTTGGATGCACGCTAAAAAAGGAGGCAGAAGAACTACAGCTGAAGAAAGACTAAGTTTAAACTGGATTGTCATGGATTTAAAGAGTGAATTTCAGACTGGTCAGCCTACTGCCAGAAAGTTTTGAGTCTGATGCAAATGAATTTCATAGCTTCTTCTGACACTCTCCCAGCTACATTCTTCCAGAAGTGTGCCGAGGGAGTTTGCAGTTGCCTCTCAGTAGAGCTATTCCTGAGTTTATCCTGCTGTTCTCTGACTGTAGAAACACAGGATTTCTGAGTGTCCCCTAGCCATCAGCACAATGCCAGCTGGGAGGTTGCTTTCTCAGTGTGCTGTTTCAAATTCTGCTTTGTTGGAAGACGTCACTCCCTCCATGTTGAGCATTTTTGTAATAGTGCAAGGAGAGCTTGGCTGCTGCAACTGCATCTAAGGCGGACAGAAAGGAGTGGCAGAGTGGGAGAGAGTGGAGGAGAAAGACATGCTATATCCATCCCTCCCTCGGGCCCTCAGGAAACAGAGGTGATGCAGGGGTGGCTTCAGCTGAGGTGCAGGGTTCAGACTTGCCCAAGTCTGAGTTCTCTGTCTCCCAAGAGTGCCAGTGCAGTGAGCTATTCTCCCTCCTGCTACCTCAGCCAGACGCTCCAGCAGGTGCAGGTTGGTGTGGATTGCATCTGATGTGAGGGTGGGATAGAACTGGGTGCAATCTGTGATGGGAATTTGCCAACAAGGCAGCAATTATAGATATGGGATTATATGTGTGATGGACCATTGCCGCTTCTGTAATGCTTCCAGAGAGAATGACAGGAGCCATTTTAAGATGAGGCTGCGACTCCTTGCTCTGTGTCAGGGATCCTTCCATAGCTGTACAAAAGATTCAGAAGTCCAGAAGCAGACAGCTGTAATCTGTGCATTACTCCTGCTTCCTGCTGAGACAAAACAGTGAGAAAAGGAGCTTCTCTCAGAGGTACCAAGCAGTAGGACAGAGGCAATGGGCAGAAACTGATATACAGGAAGTTTCACCTGAACCTGAGTAAGAACTTCACTTTTTGAGGGACTGGGCACTAGAACACATTGCTCAGAGAAGCTGAGGAGTCTCGTTCTCTGTAGATACTCAAAAGCCATCTGGACAGAATCCTGAGTAATGTGCTGTAGGGAGTTGTGCTTGATCAGGCAGGTTGGACTAGATGAACTCCAGTGGTGCCTTCCAGCCTTAGCCATTCTGTGACTGTGATATTTGGTCCAGGTCCTGGTCTGATATCCCGTTACAATGCTAACACCACTATTGTGCCTCTACAGGGAGCCAAACATATTTTCTTTAATGAGAGTGTCTTAGGGATGGGGCAAGTAATATATTAAGGTAGGCTGCTTTTGCTCAATAGATATTCAGAGATCATAAACCAGGAGAGTTTCCAGCTCATTCTAACTTTTGTTTCCTTAATAGAAGTCAGTATGGATCAGAGCCATATGGTATTCTAGTATGCAGATTGCCAGACATCTAAAATTAATATATGGACCTTCTTGTCCCAGGAGATCAGTGAACCTATGGGTAGCTTTCTTCAGAAAAGCCTATCTGCCTTTGTGTGATAGCTTGCCCTTCCAAATAGGCAAATATAGGCTTTCTGAGTCAGCAAGGACACGACAGTTTGGACTAGCTAAGCCAGATTTGGATGCTGCTGAGAAAAAAAAGTGGGATTTTTTTTTAGTGTTTCCTCTGGCAGAGAAAAGTTTCACTAGCATTCCTGGTCAAAGCCTGTCTGAATCCGTTTCCCAGCAGAAAACGTGCTCATCTTTCCTCCCACTTCTGTCACAGTCTCTTCCAGAGGATCATGGTGGTGGGAAGGAGCAATTGCATTGGTTTTGAGGAGTCGGTTTGCTGTGAGCACCCCAGCCTGCACTCCATGCTGTCTGGAAATAATGATGCAAGGAAATAGGATCTCAGAGCCTGGGGAGAAGCTTTGCAGACCACCTGGCTTTCAAATTCCTGGCACTGCTCAAACTTGTCTCTGTAGGAAATCCATGTTCTAAGTCAAGCTCAGGTCACATGAGAAAATGAATTTGGCAGGAATATTATGATTCCCTACTGATCTGCCAACAAATCCACCCCAAGCATCTTGCTCCATGGCTCTACAAGAATAGAGCAGCACAACTGTCAGCCCAATGTAGAAAAGAGGCACTTATCGAAGTGCCTGGAGGTGGCTTGTGCAGGCTCTCCCATGATCCAGTGCTGCTGCAAGCTGACTTCTCCTAGCACTGCATTCTCCTTTTACAGAAAAATAAAAGGCAAAGGCTGAGGAAGAGCTTGAAAGCAAAGAGAATCAAGGTGGCAGGAAAAAAAGACATTCCTTTGTCTTAGTGTTCTATGTTCCTACTGTCCTAGGAAGACTTTGGTTCTCCTGGGTGCTATTTAGCCACTCAAAAAGTGTAAAAATGCAGGGACAATTCATACTTCTGTGACCACCTGACCTCCTCTGACATCATTAGTAGCAACTGGTGAGATGTTGCCATTGTATTTAAGTACTGTCTTGTGCATTGTTTTCCCCAAAATATCTCAGCTTCAGAGCAAGGTGCATAAAGAAAATGAAATTCAAAATGACTTTGGCACAATTATAGTAGAAATAAGCAGCTATTGAGCTTAATGCAGATGCCATGATGGGAAATATAATCTCATTTCCTCTTCTTATTTTGTCTTTTGTGATAGGTGCTCTATTATCAACTTTATATGGGATGTTCAAAAATTTTATTGCATTGAGTGTATTTGGGAATTGGGAGGTCTCTTTATTACAGAAGGCAGAGGTTTTCGAGATGGGCTGTCAACAACTTGCAATGCTTTGACATCCCTTCAAGGTGACTGGATGATGTGTTTTGTACAGAAGTGCCCCTGGGGGCAGTATAACTGGAAACACTGGATTGTCTCTTCAGGCCGCAAATTTTTGGAAATTAGAGGCCTGAAGTTAGATATGTAAATCAGTCCTCCTGTGCAGTAAATCTGTCCTTATGTGTGTTTGTGCATAAGCAGGAAGGTCCTTATTTTCAGAGCTGTTGCTGTAAGGTCTAACTGTGGGCACTCAAGGATGAAACTGTGAACTGAGGTGTTTCCTAGAGGAACTGAGTAACCACACTTCTGAATAATTTTCCTTTAGATTGGTGAATGTGATTGTGTATGTGTTTGTGCCTATTGACTTCTGTATCTTATATAAATGTAAGGCATACATATATTTACTTATAGAAGAAATGTATATATAAGCAAATAACATCTATGTATAAGCAAATGAATATACAAACAACTAAAAATATTCTTTATATGCATTCATATTTAAATTACCTTAGTTCTGCTAGGAGACAATTAGAAATATCTAATTATTCACTGAAGTGGAGAACAACCTGAAGAAAAATCTTTTAAAATCCAGGTATGAGATAAGCAACTGAGACTGATGGTATAGGTCCCTCCCCTGGTAATAATGGAAATAGAGTGGGTATGGCTGCAGTCACTGCAGCACTGTGGGTGCAACAGCATTTTGCTCTCCTTCAGATTGTCTTATCCAGGGCTCTCCTCTCTTTAGGGTGATAGGTAAAGGTGACAAGCAGGTGCCTTAGAGCAGAGTTTGTGAAATGACTGAGGTCTGGGTTCTAGAAGCTGAATCTGTTGTCTTTACGTGTGTTGGGGTTGTATCTGCTCTGTGACTTTCAGGGGATCAAAGCTGCTCTGGTTAGTTAGTGGCTTCTGCTCCCACTTTGCACTGACCAAATATGTTAGCAGCTGGAGAAGGCAGCAATAACTGGCTGAAGGAGCCAAGTTATTTCAAAGGCAATCTTTGGTGAAAGGGCACCTGCCTGAGGCTGAATGAAGCCTCATCCTCCTTCTCAATGCAGATGGGGGAGGTGGATGCCAGCAGTGTCTCAAAGGGGGGTTATACGCCAGGAATGGTTTTCAAGCTGAAAACATCAATTTGCCAGTGTCCTCAAAATTTGAAGAGGCTAAGGGAGGGAATTAAGCCTTGTACCGTGCTCGGATGGGTGCTCTGGATGCCCAGTGGCCTGTTAAGGAGTCAATTAAACCATGTAGTCAGAGCTGGGATACACACAGCTGACAGCAATGGAAAGGACAGGATGTAAAAGACTTGCACACCGGGGTGGGGGGGAGGGAAAGGAAGCAGATCGAAAGTTTTCCCTTGACACCTTTTCTGGATGTGTCTTGCTGCCATTCTAGCTCATTCTAACAATTTTGGACTCGGATTTTGCCAGGAAGGGCTGTAGGCCCTCCCTGCTGGAGGATTGGAAGAGGAGAGCGGAGGGATGGCCAGGTCTGCCTGGAGATGTCCTGAGTGCTTCCACACATCTATTTCCCGGAGAGCCACCTGATGGTGCTGTTTCTTCAAGTTCCCGGCCGCCGAGGCCCCTCCGAGCCTGCAGAGCTGTGTGTGGACCTGCATGTAGATCTGCCTTATCACAGGGCGTTTAATTAATAAATAAATGGTAAAAAAGGGGCTACATCGCTCACCTGGCTCTGGCGGTGGGAGCTCACCTCTCTGTGAGGCCCTGGGGCAACAACAGATGGGTTTTTAAGCTCAATTTCAAGAAAGCACCTTGGAAAAGGTCTGGGGGAGGCCAGGCCGGGGTGTCTGTGCGTTTTGTAAAGGCTGACGATGGCTTGCTAGGTTTTCCTAATTTATTTTGCATTCTCCTCACAGTTTCCATTGTGGAGCTTTCCCGTACAAGGATTAACCATCACAAGCGGTGCAGTGCAGCTCTGGCAACCTCCCTGGAAAACACGCATCCTGAATAATGATGACTCCTGAAAGCAGGACAGAAAATCCACCCCTCTGCTCCTTAAATCAGCACTGGTTAGCAGCACCCCAGATAAAGGGCAGGGCTGGGTGGCACCCCCATTCCCACAGCCTGCCCCCCTTGCAAACCTGGCTCACTCTCTACAGGGGCTCCTATCAAAGCACACAGGCAAGGCAAGAAATGCTAATTGTGGGGATGTTCCTGCCCAGCATCACAGATCTGTTTGGGGGGGGGCCAGGCTCCCCAGTTCCTCTGGAGGGTATAGGCTTGTGTTTAGGGACCAAGACCAGCAGTTAAGGACTAGCAGTGCTTGAAGTGATGAACAGTCAGGGCCAGCATGTGGGGAGAACAAGCAGCTCAACCTCCTGCCTTGCTTGGTTCACTTTCTGCTTGTGACAGAGGGCAGGAAGTAATGCTTAGCCCAGGTTGCCCTACTCTCTCTTGCCACAGGCAGCACCACCAGTGGGTCTTGCTGAAGTGAACAGGCTGGCTTCTCATTTGTTTCTCGCTGTCAGGATGATGAGTCCAACTAGATTTCTTTCTGTTTGTGTTTGCTGCTTGTTTGTGCTGACAAAACACATGCATAGTTTGTAGTTCCCTCATTTCAGCTGGTTGCTGTTCCCTTTTAATGCAAGGCTCTTTGTCGGAGGTCATTTACTCAGTATGTTTCTGGGCCATTTACAAATATGAACTGATGAATATTTCATCATTGTTCACCAGGAATTCTGTTGAAGTGTAGAGCTTCATGGCAGTGAGTCAGTATGTGATGCATTCAACCTGAAATCATTTCTTTGCTGCATCTCTCATCAGGCATGCTAACTGCTGACGTTTGGAAGAGGAAATTATACATATATGTATTAGTACAATACTCTTTATCTCACCTTGATTCTACTTAAATATCCATGGAATCAGTGTTGCTTGGGGAAGGGGCTCTTTTGATGAAATAGCAAGAGCAACCATCTAATCCCATTCGCTGTAAGTACAACACCCAGTTTTCCTTTCCTTCCCGCAGTGCCACACCTCCGGGAGGGAGGCTCTGCTGGAATCAGAGAACTCCCTCTTTAGAATAGGCATTTGCAGCAGAGGAGGTGGTGAGACCAATTTATCTTGCTGCAAAACATTCTAATGGAAGCAGGGCATGGTGTGCAGGGGGCACATGCCTGTGTTAATGCCTGCTTGAGACTGCAAAGAGCCTGGAGCAATCATTCTGCAGAGGGATACCCAAGCTATTTGTCTCAGAGACCAATGATGATTCAGGCACCAGCATCATTAGGTGTTTTATTGCTGAACCAACTGAAAAAATCCGAGTCTGGGATAGAGTACCAAGGCTGACAGCAGGGTCTGTAAAGGTAGTTAACCCTGCAGCTGAGAGGGAGGATGCTCTGTTGATAGTGGAGTGACAGCAGGATGTCCCAGTGGCGTGATGCAGATGTGCTGGTGGCAGTGCCTCCCCCCTCACCTGCTGACTGAGGAAAAGCCAGTGGGAAGGCGTCCTCTGTAATGGTGATGTTTACACCAGGGTAAAACAGTATTGCACTCCTGGATTTTCTGTATTGTGTGGCTTTCGTGGTGATTGAAGTCTCACGCTGATAACCAGGGCTGTGGAGCACTGTGTTTCACTAGTGAGAAAATAATCCAGCCAACAGGGCCCTGTAACCATCCATGCTTCTTCGGCCCTCTCCTTTGGTGCTCTTGCTGGCCACTGACCCTGGGGGCCTGGAGGAACAAAGGTTATTGTGACCGTGTCTGGTAGAGCAGGGGGAAAGGAGGCCACGTGCACCTGAAAGCCATCTCCATCCCTGAACACTCAGAAACCTCTCTCTGGTGCCCAGACCCAGGGATGGGCTGCAAAATCTGCCTGCTCTTTATTTAATGCTGGATGGCGTTCTGCTGCTTCTGAGAGTGAAGGAGAGAAGTTGTGAATAGACAAAATTTGGTAGCTGTGTGGGAAGTAGGGGGTCATCTTGACATATGCAGGGAAGACAAGTTGGTAGTTTGGAACCAAGCTGCACAATTCCTCTGAGGGAAAAATGAGATAGACTCCTCATCTTTTCATTCTTTTATCTCAGCTTGTCACTCTTAATATATCAATATTGATGTTAATATGTCAATATTGCAGTTTGCCTGGCACAGTGTGTGCCTATGCAACAGGCCACCCGATGCTGCACTGCAGCAGCCAGGTCCTGCAAACCTGAATGCTCTGCTTTGTGTGAAGCTCTTGATATACACTGTGCAGAACAGAGGTGGGAAATTTTTGAGACTGAGCGAGTTTTGTGCTGGTGACACTGTCTAGACTCTGCTATTCGAAGAGGTCTACTATGTACTCTTGGGAATAAACTAGCCCACAGCATCAAACTACCAGGAACTCACTTCAATTTTAATGATCTGTAGGGATTTTGCTTTAGGGTTTTTTTTTTTCTTCTTTTCTTTTTAAGATTTTGTGAAGTCTGTGGAGACTGGAAGTCTGTAGAGCATGGACAGCCCACCACTGTGCTATTCATATCTGCTTGTGTATGTATAGATGTACAGTATGCCTTCTATTATTGCATGTTTTGGAAGAACCCCCAGAGAGGTCTGGTTCTCCTACGTACAATGTCATAGCTGTCCTTTGGTTCCTTCCCCTCAAAAGGGCCCAAACACAGTAAAGGAATTTGCTGAAAAAATAGGGTTTGGTGGGATGTACTTTCTGTGAATGCAAACTTTCAACACCATTCTGCCAGACACTTCACTAATATGTCTAGGAAAATAAATCTTTTTGACTCCTTTAAACCCCTCTGTGCTTCATCTCTACTTTTTATGAGTATGTTTTGGAAGGTTTTTGTTTGTGTTTTATTCTCTTCAAATTTGACTTATCTCTTCATGTTTTTTCAGGCTCATACCCTACAATACAAAGTACTCAGTGAAAGCCAGCTTGTAAAAGGAGGATAATGTCTGGAAGTTAGATGTATGGGAACTTGTTGCCAATATTCATGATATGCAATGAAAGCAGGCAGTGTGGAAAAGAATGTGAGGGTGTCCTAGACTCCATCATAGTCTTTATTGGGCTTCCTAGTAGATTTTTAAAAAATATGCTTGGATTTTTAATTTGACAAAACGTAATGACAGAATGAAACTGATTCTGTAGTCAGTTTTTCCAAAACAGCTCAATTAACCTGTCGATCTTTAAAATACAATTAATAACTTTTTGTAGAGTGAGACTTCTTTTCTGTGGGGGTGCAGCCATGTGTGGGTGATTACTGAGCATAAATGGTACTCTAATCTCTTCTCACTGTCTCTCTTCCATTCTCTATTTTTGAGACACACAGATATTATGGGCCAGAATTTACCACTTCTGTCAACCCAGAAATAAACAGGACTAGTCATAGGGCAAAACATGACTTGCTACAAATGCAAGTGACAGAAATTGTACCGGAATGGTCATTTTTAGTAACACTTGGTTAGTTTCTACAGTGGAGAGCAAATTAATTGACTTGTATTAGGATCTAGGAGAACAGAGAAGGATGATTGCCATTCTAAAGCAACTTGGTGAAGGGAGGGCAGTTACAATGGAAATTGCTATTTAAGGCAGTGTCTAAATTTTGTTTCAGGGTAGGTTTTCTCAGCAGCATAGCTGACATTTCCCAGTATTTCACACTATGATTTTACAGTACTTCAGCCATGAGTTAAGTAAGTTCAGACTTTGCATAGAAGAGTAAATGTAGCAGATTTCACTTTTTTACTTAAAAAGTATATGCTGCACCTCTCTGTGTTACCCATTAGTCACTTTTGTCACCAGACATGGTTACTGCATGTTCTGCCAGCTGATATCTTTGCTTGTCCATCTCTTAAGGAAGCTTGGACTGTGAGAACCATCAAGTATAGTTTAGATTTAGGTGTAGCAGAGAAGAGGCAACAGGTACAAGTCGCAGCGTGAGAAATTAAAGCTGGATGTAAGGAAGCAAATTATCACAGGTAAGATGGCTAAACACTGGAAGAAGTTCAGAAACACTGTGATATCTCATCTTTGGAAGTGGGACTAGATGACCTCCAGAGGTTCTTTTGTGCTTGTCATTCTGTGGTTCCATGATTTTGTGCAAGAGTTTGAGCAAGTGTCTTATACAATCTGTACTGCCTCTGTAAGGCACCAGAAAGACTCCCAAGCAAGTGTCTTTGTACCCCTTTCAGAAACAAGACTCCCTCAAGACTCTCCATACCATGACCAATTTTCCACAGCTTTGCAGGCTGCCACCCCTCACCTCATGCACAATTAACTTTGATTTTGCCTTTATCTTCCTGCATGTGAAAATGGCTTTTAGACCCATCTCTGACTGAAAACATCTGCTTTAATGAAGAAACTGAAATGTACAAGAAAACACACAAAAAAATTAGGCTTACTTCAGCCAAAGAGCTTTCCAGGTATGTCCCTGTGCTCCTCAACAGATTCCCATGGAAAACTTCTTCCTCCTGCAAGTGTTGCTAAGGGAGATTTGTCAGAGATGGTTCTTCTCTTTTCGCCAACTGATGTAATTGATGAGCTCTCTCCTCTTTTTCCTCCGCTAAAGTTTCAGGCCACTAGGCCTAGACAGGCTGCAAAGAAGCACCATATCAACATTGAAAATGAAACAGAGAAATTGGCTTAAGTTTCAAGAGGCTGAAATGAGGATCAATGCTTTGGATCAGCCAAATGTTTTTTAGCCCATACCAGCAATTTGAGGAAGACACAAGGCAAACAGGAATTTTTTCTATAAGTTAAGTCTTGAAAAAATTTTCATCTCTTACTCTATATGAGAAAAAAAATGCAGAAGACTGTTTATCCACAAATATTCTATGTTTCCCCAGGATTATAGGACAGTTCAGATTGGAATTGAACTTGGAAAATCTGTAGTCCCACCTCTTGCTGAAAGTAGGGTAGGCAGTGAGGTTAGTATCAGGTTAGTAAAGATTTTACTCAGTCAGGTCCTTAAATCCTCAAGGACAAAACCTTCACAACCGCCTTGGGCTATGACTCTTCCAAAGAGGTCAGTTGTTCCAAATTATCTGGGAAAACATTGGTAAGCTGAAGCCCTAGTTCAAAGGAGTATGCTGCATTGTCAGCAGAGAACAACCTGACTACAGCCTGAATAAGTCATTAAGATGTCCTACAGCCTTCCCTTAGTAAAGCGGATCTGGTAGCACTGGAGGTGCCAGAAAGCCGGTGTCTTAGTTCAAGTTGCAGCTGAGCTTCAATGCCATCATTAGTGCTGGCATCCTCCTTGCCTTTAGCCCTGGAGCTCATCCAGTTCTGGACAAAGTCACACTGGCCTTAAAATCCGGTCCTGAACTCTGGAAGAAACATGGGGATTTTTGTTAATTTGGTGTGAATGAGAAAAGCAATTCCTGAAGGATACCCCTTTATTAGCTGTTAGTGAAGACAGTTCAATATTTCTGGCTGAAATGTTACTTTTGAGTCTGGGTAAATGCAAGTGTATGCCACCTGAGCAGAAAGATGGCACAGGAATTCCTTGGAGTATGACCGAGGAATTCCTGGTTGAGAGATTATGGCCAGAACTCCGTGGGAAGACAGACAACTGTGAGGTGTAGGTTCAGCAAAGACCGTGAGCACTTGCGAAGTCCCTTCTGCCAGATGTTATGGTCTCAATATTCAGGACACTTTCATGAGTTCTAGTGAATGATCTATGAGGGTAAGATGGAAAAGTTTCGTGCTTCATTGTCCCTGTTTCCTTTTCCGTGGACTTGAACTTGATGAAGCACTTTTTCTGGGTCAGTTTCAACAGGACAGTTGAATTTCTGGCATTTATCTTGATACTCAATGCCAGGAAAAAAAAAAAATCAATATTTAATAATTCCTTCGTGATACACTTCCTGAGTCCCTGCTCAGAATATCCAATGTCACCAAGAGCCGCACAAAGGCATGGGAGCAGAAAAAGCTGTGCTCTGAGTGCTATCACCAGATGTCTCTTCTTAAGTTCACAGGTTGTTTTCAAAGACTTTCCATGGCAGTGTGTAATAGTAATCTCAACCTGACATGCTCGAATGGCTTCTTTGTTAACTAAGCAAGGACAAGAAACAGCTTGTTTGAAGCTATGCGTGTTTCCTTTTGATAATGATGCCCTCCATCAGCCTATTCATGGTAGAAGCAGTGCCTAATTAACAGCTTTCCTGTGGTCCCTTGTCCCCCTCTGGTCTGGCTCATAGCTCAGTCATGGTGGCTTTCTCACATTAGTACACTGCCACAGAGGCCTGTCTCCTTGTCCTGCTAGAGAGGGATGGCAAGTTATGGCTTGTATTTTGGGATCATTACAGAGAGAAACATGTAAAAGACAAGACTTGACATGCTGAGCTTACTTCATTCAAAGGGAGTGAAAGAGTAAAAATCATCTGAAGTGTGCAAGTAACACAAACTTCAAACTTAAGGAGTTTAGGGTACCCAGAAGCCCAGATTTTACCCATGATTAATTGAATCTACACTTTCAGATTTTCTTCAGGATGTTGTACCCAAATATACACATTTCCTTCTCACTTTAGTCACAGGACAATTCAGATCAGTTGAGACTTGTTTTCCACAAGGCAGAAAGTGCTTTTCAGCAGTCTTTTAATTTTATAGTGTATACTAGACATTCTCTGTTTTGTAGTGGGGGTGGTTTTTTTTGTTTGTTTTTTTTTTTTTTTTCCCTCCTGCTTTTCCCTTTTCAAACTATGATGCTATATATCCTTTACAGCTCAATATGTTGTTTGGTATAGGGACTGAATCCTTATGAGAGGAACCCATCTGCAATCCTTGGGTAGCTCCCTGTAAGATTCATGCGACTTAGTGCATACGTGGTCATGTTTTACCTCCTGTTCTAATCAACTTTCCTGCTTTTTCCTTTCAGTGTTGTGCTTCAAGTTTCAGGGATATTTGCTATTTGTATCTGTGCTGGCTCTACTTTTAACCAAAAAAGCAATAGGAAATTAGGTTGTCTTTTGCAACTGAACTGCTAGCAAAGCTGTGCTTGATAATGAACAGGTAAACCCTCTAATTCTACTCAGTGGCCATAGGCCTCTATTAATGAGTTCATGTGCAGAGAGTTGTGTTTTAGAACCAGGAGTTTCCAGGACAAGCAGCTTTTTCCATGTTGACACTGCAAGTAACAACCGCAAAAGTTTGGAGACCTCGTATTTGCCTATAAATACTCCAAATGAATCTTTCTTGGCCTCTTATAAGGTCTTGTAACTTAAAGTATGTGGTACAATCCAACCACTGAGGATTTATGAAGCTTGGGTAATGACAATTTATTGACCTCTGTGTTCTTGCTCATTTACAAAGAGAGTCAGCTGAAGGAAAGGCATCCATACTTTATTACTCTTCCTTGAACAATGACATTTTTATTCCTCAAGAATTGTTTTTCTTTTTAATTTGGAGGCAAAACACAATTTTCCTTAATTTACACATAACAGAAGATTGGCCTGACATGCTGAATTCCTTTTCTAATAAATACAAATTTCACTGTCCAATCTTACTTTCTAGTAACTGCAAGATTAAAGTTGAACAACAGACTGTTCAATAGGAATAAAAGTAATTTCTGAGGTGTTGTAATTGCATTTTTTTCCTACAATAAAATAGATATTTTTGACTGCTCCTTCACAAATCAGCCTAATTTCTGTTGATGCTCTGCTATGACAAATACCTCAACAAAATTATAGAAACTGTTATGACAATATCAGAAATAATTAAACATGGATACTTAAGAGTTTGTGTCCTAAATCATACACTACTGCAAAACTACCAGCTCTGGCAAGAGCAAATGCCAGCAATGCTACTCTGCCACCAAATTGTATGGATTTGTTGGCTGCCTCAGGCTTGCTAGATTATATAGTGGCTGAATTTTGCCTGCTTTCCCTTAATAGAAAGGTCTAATTTTGGTCTTCATTCTCTCTCCAGCTGTCAGATCCCTGAAACTTATAGAAATATAATTATCTGTGATAGTCCAGCCCTCCTTTCAAATCTAGTTAAAATTAGCTAAGGAGAAAATTCACTAAAGGGTGCTGGCAGACAGGAATGAGGCCAAAAATACATCAGCCATCATGTCAGTTGCATGTTTCATGGGTAGCTGCTAATTTAGTACTGCATTTCTTCCAGACCAGCCCATGGAGATAGCTACTCTGGTGTCCAGGAGTTGATATTCTTTGGTGCCTGTTTCAGTGAAGAGCTACTTGGAAATGTTTGGGTCTGTCCCCTTCAAGCACCACTGAGCGCTGAGTGTTGCTGCACGCTGTCACAGAGGGCTTGGCAGCCTGAGGATTTTTTATTCCTTGTGGATTTGGGGGCACACCAGACATCTGTACACAGGGCAGTGGGGCTGCCCCTATGGGCTTGTGTGTGGCTCAGGGTTATAGGTTAAAGCAGCAATGAGGCTGTAACAACATGGGACTCCTCTCTGGAGAAAGACTTTGGCCCTCAGTGAGTACCAACCCCTGCACGACTTCTCTTGCTGTGTTGTTACGGGCAGAAAGAGCTTTAAATCCAGATCAGAGTTAAAGTAATAAATCTCCCTGTTCCAGGGGCATTTTTGACTGGGAAA
Source organism: Phainopepla nitens (assembly GCA_013400175.1). NCBI lineage: Eukaryota > Metazoa > Chordata > Aves > Passeriformes > Bombycillidae > Phainopepla > Phainopepla nitens. Next base: position 169,912 of record VXBQ01010467.1, on the reverse strand, counting down.
GGCACAGTCCAGCTGTTCTGTTTTGAGCCTGTGTAGAGCAAGGCGTGTTTAAGTGTGTGGTAGGTGCCGTATCCAAGGTAAAACACCCACTTTTGGGTGGCACTGTAACCTCAATAGTACAGTGTCTTCTACATGCTCTGCTGAAGGGCTGATTTTCATTGAGTTGGAGGGGTTACAGGTCTTGGGCCCTACTGCTGCAGAAGACCCATATGCCTGGATTTGACTTTGTGCCTGAGAGCATTTCTGTTGAAATTTGTAGGCATGTTCATCCAGGCACATTTAAGCTATGTGGCTTGTCCTAGCTGGGGTCTTTCTGCGAGGTATGTTTAATATGCTAAGTCTGCAAGTGTAGCATAACCACTATTCTACTTGTGGAAAGGACACAGTGGTGTGACACCTGGCTTTTCAAGGTGTCCTGCAGCCCTGAAGACTATAAAAAAATATTTCTCCATTGCACAGTGCAATTTGGTGAAGAGATTTCAGACAGAGCCCTAAACTATTTATTTGTAAGTACAGTAAGCAATATAGCTGCATTAGCACAGAGCTCAGCTAGGTAAATTAGCATTGGGCAGCATAGACATATCCTAAATTTCCTCAGTGATGCTTTTTCAAACCATGGCTTGAAAATAAATTAAGGGGCTTTTTTTAATCCTTCCAAAACACTGTGCTAGGAAAGCTTGCATACATTTCCCTTTTTTTATTATCTCATTATCTTCTGTTTTAGAATAAATTCTAACCTGACTACCTAATTTTATTTAATTTTTAATTTTTTTTTCTTTTATTGGTGGCATCCTCTCGTTCATCTGAGCCTGGATCCCCAGTAACCAAAAGCTGTTCCAGCTGAGTAGAGAAGATCCTGCCTCTGTATTATAAAACCTATAATTTCAGTTCCTTCATGACCTCGTGATAGAAAACTAGACATGATCAGAAAAGGAATAGAGATCTAACATTATTATGTCCCTACATAAATCTACACAATTCTGATCCCACTATCTCAAATAGGATGCTGTAGGACTGAAAAATACTCAGGAAAGGGCAAGGATGATAGATGTCGTGGATTATATAGCATGAGAGTAAGTCACACTCTCCAGTCTGTGGGGAGACAGTGGAGAGCTGCCATGGAGGTCTGCTGTGAACAGAATGGAGAAGGTGAGTAAGGAACTACTGAGGGCTGCTGCAGTGTTAGAATACATGGTGAAATTTCCTGAAGGAATAGGTTTGGAAGTCTTCAAGGAAGAAGACTCCTCTCAGTGACTGGTAAGCAGTGGAACTCACTGCCACAGTGTATGGGCAAGTCAAAATATGTAAAAAGAGTTAAAATAAGGACAGGGATTACTTTGATGGTTGTTCACCAATGATTAAAGGAAAGCAGGAGAGTAAGGCTGAGTTATTCCTCTCAAAGCAACAGTAATAGATTATTATCCTTTCTGCTTCTAGGAGTGGTTGTGGCATCACTGGATGACCCACTAGGTTATTGTAGGTGTTGTAGGTTATTGTAAGATGTCTCCAACATGTCAGTGACTGCAGATCTACCATTCTACACAGTGTAAATTCTTAAGATAAGCTTTGAAGATCAAGGGACAAAGACCCAATATACTAATGGCTGAGGTATATTTCATCAGAGAGGAAGAGCATCATCATAACTCTACCTATTTGAAAAGACTGAGAAAACGAAAACTGCCACGATGTGTCAGAGGTTGATGCCTACCATGACACACTTCCCCTGCATTCTTTAAGTCAGGTGCTTTGGGAATTCCTGAGATAAAAGTTACACAAATGTTGCTCTACTTAGTCAAGTACAGTGGCTATTTTAGAGCCCTGTAAATTGGAAATAAAAGCAGGGAAAAAATGAGATACAGACAAGATGGTAAGAATATATATGAGGCCTCATTTCTGCAACCATTTAAATATTGTATATACGGTTCACTTTCAAGTAACATACTAAGGAGAAGGTGGTTTTGCAAGGAGACTCTTGGTTCGGTAGAGAATAAACTACATTTAGTATTTACTGAAGTCTTATATAGCTATCTTTTCTTAACAGGTAGTAGCTTTCCATGGCATTTGTTTAATGTGATTTTCTTTCTCCTGGCTCCACCATCCTAAGAATTTGATGAATGAATGGAATGAAGTCATGGACCCTTGGCATTTTTCCATCCTCCAAAGCGATATAAGACAAAAATTTAAGCTTATATCATTGTGGGGTTGGTTTGATCTTTAGGGGAGTAAATACACATCCAGAATACCTCTGCCCATCTGGAGATTCATTCTAGGTCAGCAGGATTGCCAGAAACTGGACTGGAGGCAGAACAACACAGATCTAAATATGCTGTGTCTAAAGTTAGCTAGGATATCATGACTGGTCTCTGATCTCGGTTATGTGAGATAAGTCAAAAATAGTGATATTTTTGCTAGAAGAGTTTGTTCTATCTCTGCCTTTATACCTGGCAGAGAGGCAGTAATTCCAAGGCACAAATCAGAAACTCTCCCACACAGCCCTTGGTTGCTTCTTTTTCAACTCACCATGCAATTGCCATATGTGAATCTGGCAAGTGACACTTCCTAATCTAAAGCACTATCACTTCCCTAAAAATACAAGCTTAAATAAACTGCATGATATGGCAAATTAAATCAATACCAAGCCCAGAAAGTGAAGAAGGATGGACTTCTACTAGGACAAGTGCTCCCTGTTGATATTGGTGGCCAAATGTCCAGAAGTTTGATGTCTCAAAAACCTGTGTTCCCATGTGCACGTGAAATAAAACTTTGTGAATGCAGGGTATACTGAAACTCTGCTACAGTGGTCAAATTATCCCCATCATTTTTTGTTTTCCTGCTCTGCCTGTTCTTCTACTGAAATCATCAACAAATACATTAGGGCAACACAACAGATAATCATACCTTACCCTTCACTTAGTTTATCTTTTCCAATATTTAAAGACTTTGCAAATATTCTGAGCATCCCAGAAATATGCACAAAACCCATAGAGGTTATTTGCAGAGTAGAGGGAAAAAAAGTGAGGCAATCTGGGAAAAGTCTGTCTTAGTCTCCTCCACGCTGAAACAAAAGTGCTTCCTCAGAAAAAATCCAGACTCGGCACATGCAGGCACTGCAGGAGTAAGATGGATTTGAGTCTGGATCTCCAAAGCACTGGCAGGTAAATTACAAAAGGCAGAATCTTTATCACTGGTGATTTAGGAGGCATGAAGAGATGCAACTTGATTTGTGGATCTCAAGTGGAGTTTTCAAGGCTGACAATTAATAATAGGAAATTGACTTGTAAACTGAATGAAGCTGACACAGGGTCATGAGAGCAAATTACATTTGGAAGCTATAGTGCCATTTTTCTAGTTACTTGTAAGAACAGTGAATATTGTGGAATTTTGTTTGCAGATACTTTTTGACTTTTCTCCATCCCAAAAAGTCTTTCTTTTCAAAGTCTTTCTTTGGAGATTTAAACATTTAACTACTTAATCTTGTAATTTGAAGTAACAAGACAGTTTGGTGACATTTTACAAGACAAAAAGCCATTGAGTCCACCTCTCATAACAACACAACTATTAAAATCCTCATATGACTAATCTCTAATTCCCAGCAGTCTACTGTAAATAAAATCATACTTTGAACTGTGCTACTTTTGTATACCAAATAAAGCTCCCACACGACTTCCAGATCAGCTCAGAGTTTGGTTAGCCTAAAACCATTTAAATAAAACTCTCCCTATAAATGTTTGTGGGAGATTATATTAAGCTCAACAGTCTATGAAATCTTAAAAAATGCAGAGTACTTGGCCTCCTGTGAAATGGTATTCAGGAAAATTAAGTGACAAAAGTGTATCCCTAGTCCTCCACAACTGAAGGACTATTCTGACAAAAAGATTCTTTTGCCTATGCTGATTTTCAGCCCCATCCTTTCAAACTTGCATGCAAAGGGCCCTTTGGGAAGCAGCTTGCTTGGACACAGATTCCCAGGCACAGAAGATCTCTTTTACTCATATTCCTTTCCAACCGGCTGCTCACAGGTGCTGTTAGGGGTTGTATGGTATTTTCACTCTAATGGTTCTCCATTTGTTTTCACAGTAATGGGATAATTTTTGAGTTATAAGCAAATGAAAGGATGACAAGATCCAAACCTGTGTATTTATTAAAAAAAAAAATGCAGTCTGTGCCTATTGTTAATGCTACCCAATCCCCAGGTGGGCAAGAAGCTACTTCTGGGCTTCATGGAAATTAAAATCATTGAAATGTAGCACTTCTGCCCAGCACAGGAGCTGTGTTCTGTGAGGGAGAGTAAAGTGTGACTGCTGTCTTCTTTCAGAGGGACAGGCAGCATCTTGGAATGAAACCTGTGGCAGGGCTGGGGTCCTCCAGGCCCTTGAGTGCAGAAAGGTTTGGGCATGGATCCAGGCTTTTCAGACATGGAAGTGTTTGAGGATGAAGTCCTGACTGAGGGAGGCAGATCAAGCAATAGGTACGTGATAAATGAAGATTTCACTCTATGGCTACATCTGGAAGTCTGACCCTTTCCTTTACCCACATTTTAAAGAAGAGCAGGGGCACAGTGGTGGTATATTCTAGATCTGTAATATATCCTGAGTTTTCAAAAATGGCTTTAATCTTTGCTAGCAGATGTGTTTCACTTGAGCTGCAGTTTCAACACTTTGTAAAAGAACTCGAGTGTTACCAATTACTGTGCCAAGGAAGCTTCCAGTGTACAGTCAGATGACACAACCTTAGGCCTTGCCTGTTTCTCTTCACTTAGCAAATAATGTGACTTAGAGGATGACCTGTGCCACTGTGGATTTTCATAGCATTTTCATGGTGAAACACACAAAAGGAGATTTCAGAAGTGCTGTGTGATTGCCATCAGCGATTTGTTCCTAGTACCCGACGTGGGAAAGGGAAATGCAAATGAAACATTTGTCCCCTTGGAAAAAGGCTCTGAACTACTTGAATTGGAGGGACAGGCAGAGATTGCTTTGCACATCAGAGCTGTCCTCTACTCATGCAGCGGAGAGCAGAATCTGCCTTTGCACTTCTTGACTGTTGGTACAAATTTGCAGTGCCTGCTCACCAGCTGGTGACATGAAGTGGCGACTCCTGCCCCTCCCCAGGTGGGAGACCCTGAATAAAATTAATTGATGACTGTAAAGTTGGCATCTTTCAGCAAAGAAACTAAAGCACTGGCTCTAAGTCTGACTCCCCCCTGCTGTGGTCCCTTTGCATCAGGCTGGCACAGAGGGGACACACAGCACTGCCCACTGTGCCACAGCTGCTCCAGCCTGCAGCAGCGTGCTGCTTCAGGCTCGTCGGTCCAGCAGCTGTCACGATCCCTGCATGGATGCAGACTTTTAAAAGGAGCTGCAAAATGTCAGGGATTTTATTTGTGTGACCTGCCCCCACTGTGCAGACCAGAGTTGATGCATAGCACAGCAATGTGGTTAAGATTATGGAAATAAGCACACAGACACACACGAGAACTTCTGCTTTGTTTCATTTTGACGGGGGATTAATTTTTAGGACATATGTTAATTTCTGATGACTATGCACATGCCTGCACGCAGCGGGCTTCCACCTTCTTCTGGCACAAAAGGCCCCGCGATCTACCCAGGGTAACAGTACAGTTTTCATTCCCTCCTCTTCTCTAGGCTGCTGTTTTGTTGCAGCATCTTACCTAGTTATAGTGCCCAGCTGGAATAATAATCTGGAATAATTTTTTTTTTCTTTCTGTCTTGCCACCACTGTTCTGTAGATGAACAAGGCATGCAGCGGGACTTCAGCCTGGTGCCCATTATACCTGGGGAATAGCCATCAGATGTAAAATTCTTGGGAATCATTTTTGCCATGACACCATTCTCCCGCAGAACAGATCCCACCTTCATGGCTATTGCAGTGAAATGCTGAGAAAATTGAGATGCACCCACAGAAAGAAAGCAAAAGCTTTGAAGGCTGAAGCAACATAGGCATTTTGATTCTAGTCCTCTGTGTCTTTTCAGGTTTTTAATTTGGTTTTGTCATTCACATATTTTTCTGGGATCATGTATGTTGCCAGTGAAATTCTAACGTGATCTTTTTCTTGGAAGTAAATACAACCTATTTTGAGCAACACTGGTCAAATGTTTCTAGTTAGAAGTGGAAAGGAAAAGGGAAACTTCTCTTTCTTTAATAAAACAAGTTTTGCTCTCCCCTACCCTTTGGCTTTCTAGCGGCCAAAATAGTTTAGAGCAGGAATTAATGACTTGGCATAAATATATTCTTGAAGAGTACTACCCTGAGGTTTCCCCAGGTCTGAAGTTAGTTTTGTGTGGTAGAGTTTTACTACGTGTGCATCTGCTGTGTTTTGTGAGACATCAACACTTAGGTCTGTGTGCACATTTCCATTTAGACTCAAAGAAGACAATCAAAATTTTGTCCCTCACTTAGCAGCTTCTGGCTCTTGCTTTTAGTTTCATTACAATCAAAGTTTAGGGATCATGTGTATTGTTTATTTACCTCATACCACTGCTGCAAAAGGTGCAGCTCATCCCCTGCACTTCCGTGGGTTGCTCATGTGAAGTCACATTTCTGCTCTTACCTGCTGGTTTCCCTACTCCTGAGGGCAGCAATCCTTTACCCCCCTGCTACCTCTTGTCTCTCCAATAAATAAGGACTGCTTTTGCATAGTCCAGACTCTTTGCTCTAGATTGTGTACAAAGTTTGTGAAGCAAACAAATAAAAAATTTATTTTGATTATATAGCATGGACTTCTAGAATCATATTATTTCACATGACCTTCACGTGTCTGCTTTTAAAAAGTAAGATAAGGATGTTGGTGATCACATAGAAGAGTTTGAGAAGCAAAAATCACCAACATCACAAATCTGAAGACAAATAAATATCCTTAGAATTCATAATTGTTAAAAAAACCTGCTTTATTTCTACAGCAGTCTGATGAGAAACTGACTCATTAATTTTGAATGCTAAGAGCCACGGAGTACTGGTGAGAAGGCTGGTTATGTGCTTCAGTGCACCTGACATGGCTGAGTTTAATACTGATAAGAGGATCTTGAAATGTTAAGGAAAGCAGCTGCACATTTGAGTTTTACCGTAGAAACCCTTGCCATTGCACTATTGAGAAGCTTTTCAGGTAATAAAGTGCTTGGGACATCTTCATGGCATCTAGCCAAACATGTAAAGTACTGTAGGAAAGAGGAAAGTAAAATAGATAAAGACTGAGAAGTTGTTAGTCGTGTATCTACATTTCCTAGACCAGCTAAAAGGTAGGTGGGAGATTTTTGTCCTTTTGTTCTGGCCTGTGACTAGGCACAAGTGTAAACATGTCTCAGTTTCTGGTATTTCTGAGCATTGGTTTTTAAAATTATTTTTACACTTTGTATATGCTTTTAACCGACTCTTTGCAATGATGCCTCAAAGAGATGTAAACTAAATCTAAACTAATGTAAACTAAAGCACCTTCAAGTTCTTTATGCCTTTCATCATTTTTTCCTTTGAAACAACAACGTAAAATACCACAAGAAAATTCCATCTTGTGAAGTCTGCTTTAACTCCCGCGCTGTTTTGTAACTCATTTGTTGAAGAACTACTGCGAAGGATCTGATCGCAGCAAAATATGTTTTCCAGCAACATTCATGCAAAGGATCCCGGGCAGAGCTGTGTGTGCCTGATTTTCTGTGCCAAGATTAACAGTGTGGAATAAGAGCCACTGCACAGTAAAAGATCCTTTTTGCATTTTTCCCACATTATCCCACATGACTGAAATGTAGAAAGTCATACTTTTGGACATGTTGAGAGCCAATAGATGTTGTAACTGAGATGTTTGAGGTACTTGCTATTAGAAGCAGTAACCTACCTGGGCGTCAATGCAGGGCTTGAGGTACACAGGTGCACAAAAAGCAATTTATCTTAAATTTTAGGATACATTTTGTAGTATTGATGTAATATGGAGAACACATTCTTCAGATTGATGCACTTAATACTATCTTTATCTTGCTCTCTGGACTAAGGTTTCAACTGAGGGCCTCCAAAATCTTCCAGCATGCAAAGATTAGTTTAAGCGTGGAGCAGAGACATGGAAATCTTGGAGGGAGATTCGCTGTAGTAAGTCTGGCAGGATAAAAGCAGGAAAAAATAAGTTTTTTTTGAGACTGGGTGCTCTTAAGGAGTACTGAGCATCATATAGATGTTGTCTCCTACCTAAGTTCCCAGGCAGAAGGCTGAGCATGTGGTACTTTTTGCAATCTGTTCCTCTGCTCGAGAATGGTCTTGGCAGAGACGCCATATGCGCAGCATTGTATTAAAAGTAGGTTTGGTTATTTCCCATGGTAATAGTAGAGCAGTATATGTGGCAGTAGGAAGAGAAACATTAAAATGAGTGCAAATGGAAGCTCATTTCAGTGGTTGTTCACATTCTACTGCTTCTGCTGCTGCAAGAAAGGTGGCTGGGAGATAACGCTGGCAGTGCAGCAGCCTGACAGCTACCTTTCTTCATTAACTTAGAGTGCAATAAAGCACAGCCTTTTTGAAACAAAGTTCAAGTAGCCAGAGCCTCTCTGTGGAAATTAATTTCCTCTGGAAGCTGGTTCCGTGTAACTCATCACCTACTTCGCTGAACATTAGTCAGCCCTGTTGCTGGTGACAGAAGTGCTTGACAGAGCTGCTGGAAAGTGGGTCATGTGGTAGATAAAACATAGCCTGCTTCCCCTGGCTGCTTTTAGTGTGGACCTCCTGAGACTGCAGTAAATAATAAATACCTGCAGGCCACCCTGGGCACTTTCAGTGCTGCTGCATAGCTTGTCCATGGGAGGAGGAAATCATACAATGATGTAGCAGGTACGCAGAAAGAAACCTTTGGCTACCCATCTCTGTTTCTGACCTGATATTGTGATGATTTTTTTCCTGAGTATGGGGAGTTATATACTGTTGGATGATGCAATTTCTACCCTCATAGGCCTGCTTTCCAGACAGGAGGGCTGAGGACTTCACTGGTGTGGTGGTAGCAGCTGTTTATTGTCAATGCCTCACCAGTGGCACTGGTAAGAGGAGGCCTGGGGCACTGCTCCTGGGCAAACACACAGCTGTGCCTGGTTACAGGGGGAGATTTTTAGCTGTGAGATCAGTGTTCACTGACACAACAGCCATTTCATGTGTCCCCCATAGGAAGAGGCTGTGGGCCATATAGGATTTAATGTCCTTTAGAAGTCTTTATGAGAAGTGCAAAGCTGTGCTGTTTCAGGCTTTATAAAAGTCACGTCTTTTATTTGAAAAGGAACCTACAAAGAACTAAAAAAGAATGAGGTTTGTGATCTATTTTTGTGCTGAATAATGATCTATTCCTCTCTCTTCCTTTTTCCTCTCCCCTTCCCTTTCTCTTCTCTATTCCTCACTAGAAAGGTTAGGAGATTTCCTAGTTACTGTTCAACAGCTTGTTATCCAGACTGTAAACACTGAATTTCAGTACTTCCCATCACTGGAAGAATCAAGGCACTGAATCATTAACATGGCAATACTTTGTGCCAAATGTTTGTTTGTGATTAATGGTAAACAGATTTTTTTAGAGGACCAAAAAAAAAAAAAAACCAACCAAAAAAACCCTAAAATATTCTCTTTACTAAAATGCTTACCCTGCAATTTTCTTCCACAAAAATGTTTGGACAGCTCTATTCATACACATTTCTCTTTTTCTGTCAGAGTACTCAAAAAAATTTTTACCCTTCCTTCATCACCATCATCTGTCTTCTTGGATGTCTTCGTAGTGATGGGAGAAAACTTCTGTGTGATGCCAAAGGTGAAGTTCCATGTCTTGTCCGAGTCTTACAAACAACTTCTATCTATTGAGTGGGAGAGATCCTCTTCCTCCTTGTTCTCCCTACTCCTGCTCTTGGTTTCGGCTGTGCAGCCTCATGCCGAGTCTGCCACTTGTAAAACTTCTTACTGAAGCAACTTTGTCTCTATCCTAGAAGAAAACAAGATTGCTTTTTTCTGAGATAATTTTCTGCTGGATTTCTGGGCTGTATCAATGCCCAGGGGCTCCCAGCAAGCATCAGCACTGGCGATAGGCCAGCGTGTCTAGGAATGATGTAGGGACTGTGGGACTTCCATGTTTCAACAGTGGCAGTGAAATGTTGGACGGGCTCATTCTTCCTGTGCTGGTTCTCCATCAAGATGGAGTCACTCATCACTTGAGCCACAATAACTCACCATATGTGACCTCTCAGCCTGCCTCCAGAGTGAAAGGTGGACGTGTTCACACAGAAATCCTCTCCTGAATGTTCAGCTGGGATGAGTGTTCCCACTGTCTCTCAAGCCACATTTCACCAGAATGAGGGCTGGACTTACCACAGCTACTCTCTAGCAGCGGTGTATTCCCTTGCTGTGGATTGTATTCCTTCAGCGGATGCTCATGGTAAAAAGAGGTGTGGATTTTGTCCTTCCAGAAGTTTCTTTATAGTGGTTATAAGTTTTCTATTGTCCATGGTTTGCCTTGAGGTGATGCCAGTCAGAGGAAAATTTGAAGAAGAGAGCTGCCCACACTGGAATTGGAAAGTTGGATTAGTATATGCAAATTACAAAGGACTGAAGAGTTATGGAATACAATGCCAGTGGATCAGCTCCTATTTCTTTTGCCAGGCTGTCAGCACTTCATCCCTATGGCCTAGCAGTCACATCTGTGTGTGTTCCAGTTCCCTCGGTACAGGCAAGCAAGGAAACTGAGGTATCTCCAGGGAAACAACACCTATATTAGGCTTCTCAGATTGCTACACAAAAAGAAAAAAGCAGAAAAGACTTTAATAGGAAAATAGAGAGGTGCAACAGTCTGAACAGTGTGAACATTATGTTGTTAGATGGGCACTCTTGCCTCTAACAGGTTATCTTTTTTCATTAGAGGACTATTTAAATTTTTAAGTGGTGCACAAGCTCATAAGGGCTTTTACTGCGTGGGTTCCCATATTCATGTGGGTTTTGAATGTGTGGGAAAAGCTGATGCATTAAGATCTATTTCCAGTCTTCCCCTTGGGAACTATTGATGGTCATTTAATCTTTCTTACATGACTTTTAAGATCCTCAATGCCACCCCCACCCCACCCCTCCTAAAAAAAAAAAAATACCAATAAAAAGCCCCCAAAAAACCAACCAAAAAAACCCACTAGAAATTATTTCCTGGTTAGTTCCCAGTGGCAAATCTTATAGAGGAATACCAGAGCTGAGAACGAGAAGCAGAGCATAAATTCCAAACAGCTTGGATTCAACTAAACCCACAGTCCTCAAAATTTATTTTGACATAAGTTTCAAATGAAGTTAAAGCTCTTTTAGGGTAATGGAAAAGAAAAACCAGAAATGTATGATGATTTTTTTGATCATGATTTGGATTAAGAATACTTAAATAGTTGTGCTGATGTACAATATCTCTAGCGATATGACTGGCTTCCAGGTGGGAGGGGGGCAACTATAATAATGAATTGTGGGTCTGCTGAAAGATCCTTCTTCTTCTGTCACATAGACTTCAAATCAGTCACTGTGTCTCCCTTGCTCTTTCTTCTAACTGGAATGCTGCATAATCCAGTGTCTTTTCCCTCATGCTTTGCTGATAAAGTAATTTCTAATTTGCTTTAAAATTATAGGTATGAAGAGAAGCTTAGATGTATACAGGAAATGCTCCTCACTTTGAAGATCTCATTTGAAGGGCCAATGGAGAAATTCCCTGAAATTAAAGATATTTCAGAGAAAAAAGAAGGGAATCACGCAGACACAAGAAAGAAAGGTAAGCATCTTGTCTATTGGGGAAATTGCCTTCAAGTAAGAGAAATTATTTCCCCAGGGATAATTTGGTCGTAGGAGTCAAATTGACACTAAACAAAAAGCCAAATCAAGAGCAGCAAATTGATTTTGCTTCCAGTGTCTTTCTTCTAATTTTTCCCTAATTAAAAAGAGAAGAAGGATGCGATAAACCCAGCTATTTTTTTAGCTCACTGTTGCACTCATCTCTGAAGAATCTCTTCCCTGTATGCATTTTATTGGTGGAGAGTGGAATGAAAGCCTCTAGGTTAAATTTTCAGAGATGAACACTTAAATTCAGTTTAATTGGAAAAGCAATGGTTACAAATAGTGAATACCTACTGCTTATCCTTCAGGAAAGTCATATGCCAAACACTGATGAGAAAAGGGTCACACACATAAATGTGAGGTGTAAGCACTCAGGTCTGGTTTTGGACTGAGTGAGCCAGTCAAGCACATAGAGAAACTCATGGTGGGGAGGGGAAATTAAAAGTTATATATAAAAATTTAAGGAGTTCAAGTTGTTCCTTTTGACAAATGTTTGTGTCTTTGGTGATCATCTGTTTCCTCTCCCAATATGTGGACATGTAGAGACCACATGTTTCTTCCTGCTTTTTAGTCTTGCACAACTTTCTTTGACCGCTCCCAGCCACTCAAAGCACTTTGCACAATACTTCCCTTTTGGCTTTTTTGCCCATATCTGACGCCAGCATTTCTCACCCAGTTCCTTCTCTCTGTTCAGTTGTTAAGCAAACCTTTGTCCCCTGAGGTTTTTCTTTTCCTGGAGAATGGATAGCAGGGGTGCACAAAATATATCCAAGCTATTTTTGCAGGTTTGGAGACAAGAAAAGCAAGGTGCCAGCACTAGGTGAAGGCTCAGGGTTTGTGCTGTGTAATTTATGTTTAATGCTACAACAGAATCTGGTTTTTGTGCCTGGCTCTTCAAAGATATAACTTCAAGTTCCTCTTGTTCGTGAGAGTAAAGGACATTTTGACTCATTTGAGATCCCTAGAAATATTAAAAAAAGAAAGGGAAGAAAATAGTACAAGAAAAGACACTTATGGAACTGCTGAGGTGATATAACCAGGTGTCTTTTCATGTGTATCCTTTATTTTTCCTTCTATCTCATCAAATTTAAACAACTTTATCCTATGAAGGATTTAAGCTGTGATGTCTCCTTGCCATGCTTCTGTGTTCTAGGCTTTTCTCATGAGTTAGCATTTAAGCTCTAATGAGCTTGGCGGTTTAGTGAAAGCACAGGCAGCAACTATTTACACATGAAATGGTTGAAGGTAGTGCCTTTTCCTTGGTGAAGGAATGTTATTCTTCCTTTCTGCCACAGTGAAATCCCTTCAGTCAATCATATGGTCCCTTAAAGTACTGGGAAATGGGACGTTTGATTTGGGCTTCACTGAGACCTCCATTGCTCTTTCTGTGTGGGAATAAGTCAAGCTGATACTGGAGGAGAAATGGTGCAGGCACAGTCCTGTTCAGGGTGCCAATTCTGCTCTGCAGAATGAACCTCTGCACCTCCATGTGGTGGCATGCAGAGCTCAAGGGTTACTTCTTTATGAATACCAAGGGCCTGGCACATCTGGGGCCTGCTGCGACCCTTGCTATCAAAAAGGGTGGGGTTTGAGTTCAGTGGGGCAAAAAACAGCCTGGAGAGACTAGGAGAGTTATACAGAAAATTAGCTGATGATTTGAGATGTAGAGAACACTATGCAGTGACCTACTTCAGGAGAGAGCAGAAGAAACTTGTGCAGATTGAATAAAAACCAGGAATGCTGCCTCCCTGTGATGAGAAAAGAGAGTAAGAACAGCACTGGGTGGAAAAGCAATTGCATCTGTGTTTTCTGGAGATGCAAAGCAGTTTGCTGCAAGACCTGTTGGCTTGATTTTACCCAGGTGGGGAAGCTGACATCTTCCAGTGATGTTAGGGTTGGGAAGCATAGCCTTCCTCTCACTACCTGATGGGTTTCGTAGTGTCTGCTTAGGTCTGGCATACCTGGCAAAACAAATGTGGAATCTATGTGTGGAAGATCTTGGGATTTTTTGGCAGCCTTGCCAGACAATGCATCTGATCTCTGCCCCACTGGTTCCCCAGACTGCTTCATCTGTGCTGGGTGCCTGTGTATGGAGCAGTCCTGATGCCCTGGGCTTATAGCAGGGTGGTGACCATGGCTATCTGCCTGCTGCCAAGGCCAATGCCTCTTGCCAGTAGTTTCCATCTGAGTTACTTCCAGGTACATCAAGCCAATAGGAGAAGAAGTCAGGGAATGTGTATGTTTGTCTGTTGAAGGTTCGTGTTTTCTATAAGCATGGCCTCCATCCAAATCATGCTGAAGTCTGGAGCATTCTTTTGACTCTGCAAAGATGGACCTGGCCTGCTTACAGTCAATAAAATAAAAAACAACAAAGAGCAAAGTTTGGGGTAGTCTCCCTTGAACTCTTTAATACTTACTCCCATTAAGAATTTCATTCAGTGTGTCTCTTCTTACAGCCATGATAATCTGGCCCATGGTCCCTGCATGGAGCCCTTTGCAATCCAATATTGGTTCATTAGTTTCCTACTGTGACTAATACTTCAAAGAAAACACCCAGTGCCTTAACCAATCCTCTGTTCCATACTGTTGGCTTTATTCCCCTTGAGATTGTCCTGAGTGTGAAAGGAGGAGCCTGAACAGTTCTCCATAATGAGAGACCGTTGATTACCTCCTGCTTCATATGTTACCTGCTTACATAGGAGACTGCTGGAACTAAAATCCTGTTTACCTGTAAGTGCATAGAACAGACCCTGATATCCCAGGCTCCTTAATATTTCCAGATTGGAAGACAGGTTCCTTCCTTGCTCATGGCCCTTGTAGAAGCAACTTGCAAGAAGTGCCAGTGAGTTCTAAGTGTAATGTACTCACGTCTGCTGTGGAAAGGATTGGCTCCTGAAACTGGCTTTCAGAGGTTTTTCTCACTCTGACCTGACCTTCCTGGTTATTGGCAAGCACAGTCTGACATTTGGATAATTAAGCCCATAATTTATGACTGAAAAGGGAGAGCATTTTTTTAGCTTTTATCTGAACCAAGATGTGGAGAGGTCACGCTAATAGGAGTCCTTATATTTCATTTCTGACTTCAGTAAACTCACTCTGAATGAGGTTAAAAAACTTACATTGATAAGCCTTGCCTCTGAGAGATATCAGCTATGGACAATGTTTCCAGTGATACTGCTGTAGTTGCTGTGGTTCAGGATAGTCTCATAGGGGTCCCTGCTATCCTTCCTTCTACATGAAGAAAATGCTTGTATTAAATATTCATGTGGGCGGAAATATTTTCTTTGTGGTTGGCACTGTGGTTACACTATAGCAAGATAACCCTTGCAGTTCCTGTGTAACCACCCGTCTATCTAAAAGGCACAATATCCGCAGGGGTGAGTAATAAGGATAGTCTGAACCTGAAATGGCTTGACAGGCCCTATTTTCTTGGTCACGGCATGACCACACAGCTGGGATGGAGGGGGGTGGGATCATATGAAGATGTAGTGGGAATACAACAGCACAAGCAAACAATCACCTCTGCTGTCATGAGAAGTCAGGTTTCTAGAGAGAGCATTCCACTCACAGAGAGCCACCGTTTGCTGTGTTTCTTGTTTTCACAGCCTTTGTAAGTTCAACAAGTGTACACATGCAAAGACAAAATCAGACCCTGCTGTTGCATTGTGGAGAAAGAGAAAGCTTTCATGAGCGATGAGCTGCCTTGCCCACGACTCAGCCCAGCAGCTGTGGCTGTGTGTGCACTTAGTGTTTTGTGCTGGCACAGCAGTCCATAATTGCTCTCTGGTGCTTGGCTGTGAGCAACAAGGGCAGGACTTTTGTCTCTGGGCACCCTCAGTGGGCGCAAGGGGCTGGTAGCCCTTGTCCTGCTGGAGCTGGATTTGGCATGTTTAAAAAGGATATGTCTACACTACACTTGTTCAGAAAAAGCTTTCTTGCTTATGCTGGGGGGTTTTTTGTGTGTGTTGAACCCTCTTTATGTTAGTTGTACTGCTCCCCCATTGTACCGGTGCATCTCTGTTGGTGATGAAGGGGATGAGGGACTAGAGATCGATCCTAAACTGCACCTTTGGATGCAACTCCCATGGAACTTTGGAAATGTCTGAGTGATAATGCTCCCATACGGAGCTGTAGAGCTCTGGGTCTTGGGTGCTCTAATGCTGGCTACAGGAGAGATCTGCAAAACCAGCCGTGCTGTGTGAAGGTAGCTAATGCCTAACACAGAGGCCTCTCAGACCTTCTCTATAATGTGCTGCAATATGCTTGTGGAAAGCAAATCAGAAATAGTTCTTCCACTGGAAATGCTTCTTGGAGCTTGTAATAGCAGGGAGTGCTTGGTTATGACTTTGTGCTTTTTTCAGCCAAGTTTTCCAAACTTCCCATCTACGGAGTAAAAGGTGTAGATGTGTTTGTACAGCCAGACTGTGGGTGCCCACTCTGTGCCCATAGCTCAACAGCGTATTTCTCTCACAATTTAAAATACAGTAACTCTATTTTACCTGAGACCCTATAAACATCCTGCAAGGGCACCTAGGAAGACTTGATTTTCTTCAGATTAATAGCCCCCAGATATCCAATGTTCTGTTTTGGGATACAGCTTTATGTTGCTGTTATATTTCGCAGGTTCCAGTGGTGCAACCAGTTCCTCTTTCTGTCTATTACAGTGAGGAACCAGCTTTGTAGCATTTGCCAGCACAGTATCTGCTTTTTCACTAGGATCATTTCAAGTGAAGGGGAAAATGGGCTGATTTAGGAGCATAGGGTGTTCTCTGCTACTCTAGTGGCAGGAAAATTCCTGCCTTTTTGGTAACCGGTTTGAAGTCTCCTCTGTCTTGGCTTGTCTTCCTGAGCCCAAAAGGGTTCAAATGGAAAGAAAAGGTGGTAAGATTGAACCTTCTTGGTAGTATCCCTTAAAGCTATGACCTGGCCTTCTTGCTGGTCTACGCTTTCATCTATGGGACCTGAGCTTTTACTGACCTGCCAAACAAAGATGATCAGGTCAGATGAAGATCAGGTTACAACTCTTCAAAGGGCCATGTGTTTTACAGGGACACTGAATGTCTAGGCTATTTTGCAGCACACTGGTGGGAAGAAGGAACAATAGTTTTAATTTTTTTTTTCTGGGTTGGTTTTTTTTTTTCATATCTTCACTTTCCCATCACCCAAAAAATGTGCTACCAGCTGAATGGTATTGAAAGGGTTTTGGCCTCTAGAACTGAGAACAATCTCTGTAACTGCTGTTTTGTTTTAAAACCACAGGAAACTACTTGTCACTATCCATTAATGAGCACTTGGCTAGCTGTTTATCTTAAGAAAAATAGATGATGAAGCAGAAAACTCCACCATCCAGAGTATCCTGTTTTATCCCTCCATCAAACTAGTACTAAACTAATTTCCCGCACAAAACACCATTTTCATTATCTGTGCTCACTCTTTTTTGCCATCCTCATTAAAATGTGCTAGAATAAGAAAGAATGAGCTATATCCACAGTGAGCTCATTCTGTCTGGGAAGTGGAGGAGGCTTTTGCTCCTCCCAAAGGTGGTCAAGTCAAGGCTGGACCCTATTCATTCAGTGGGGTAAATAATTGCACTGGATCATCAGTAACTGCAGGATGGACTATTCCTCCCACTTTATGTGGGAAAAAGTGTGAAGACAGAGAGGCCAAGACACCAAACAATGTTCCCAAACTGAGCCCACAGGCTGCAGAGCAGCAATCTTATCCCCACCCAACAGGCATGTCTGCCTGCAACAGCTATGTAAATAATTTAACACTGAAATTTATGGGCTTCTTTCTCACTGTGATGTCTTAGATTGCATTTAGTCACATTTACCAGGATAATTGCCCTGAACTTGTGTTCTGATGGCATGGTAATGTGTAAGACAGGAGCTGACATCTTCAGGTCTCCACTTAAAAGGGGAAAACCTCTCTTTTTCTCTCAAAACAAACTGTGAAAGACTATTTTTCTCCTTTTGTTTTTATTTTATATTTTGGGCAAGTTTTCAAAGACACAGTCTGTAGAGTATCTCTCTACAGGTTAGATTGAATTCAAGGCTCTTTGGCTGTAAAAACTCATTGCTTTGCTCATTCTCACAGTAATCAAACCAATGTGTCAGACTTGATAGTTATGCTCCATACAGAGAAGGATATGGCAATTGTTTTTTGAGGGGGGGAAATTGAGCTAGCACTTGCAGATAACCTATTTATTTTTAAAAATTGGAAAATTTTCGCTTTTGTTTATTTTCTGCTCTGAATAATTGAAGTATTTCTGTTTTCCACAGCCATTTTCTGACATGCAAATAGCAATTTATTTTTATGTGTGATAAATCCTTCCTGTGTGCTTTCCACTCTGTGCAACAGGGTTGGGGGAAATATGCCTTTTTCCATGAAAATACTAATGACTGAATTAAAGCATGACTCAAGTGGGCACTGTTCTAAGCAATAATATCAAAGTTGTCACAATTGTGTGTGGGATTTAATGTTCCTGGATGATACTTGCGTTTAGTCTGCAGATCCATGAGTCAAGCCAACCGTTAAAATCTCTCCAAACCTTAGGTGGGGCCCAAATGACTTATTTTGAGGTGCTAATAGAGTCATTTGAAGACATAACAGAGAACTGACTTCAAAACAGGGCCAGCTGGGAGCATAGGTGATGTGGGCTGTTGCCTTGGGCAGCAGCAGCCTGCCAAGGGCACAGCAAAATGGTCATGTCTTCATCGCTTGCTCTGCCTCTGCCAGTGCCTGGGGAAATCAGATTTGCTGCCGGTGCCAGGGCAGGGATCAGGGTGAGTGTGTGCAGACTGGGGCCAGCTGCTTTCACAGGTCACTGCCCCTGCCTGGTGAGTTCCCTCCTGGCAGCAGGAGCTGCCTGTCATGAGCTGTATCACGGTTTAAGGGCATGCTTTTCTCCGATGAACATGCACAAACTGTGGTGGCTTTTTCAAATCCTGCAAGATTTGTGCCCTGTGTGAGCAAGGGTGGAGTCTCTGCTATGTCCCTGCTACCAGTCTGTGGTACAGCCTGGCTCTCCATCCTCCTCTGTTCTCTCAGCTGGAGTTTGATTGGGTGCCTGGTGTTCCCATGATGGCAAGTGATGATGGAGTTTGGAGCTCTGACAGCTCTGCAGTGAACACAGGGTGGTTATATTTTCCAGAAGAGGATGTTGTTTGAACATTTTTTTTTGTACATTTCAAAGTAAAGGTAAAAGTAAAGTGAATATTATTACAGTACACAGAATTTATGTCCCGAGAAAAAAAAACTTCATTGAAAGTTCAGGCCCCCAGAGACCTGAGCCTGATGTTCTGGGATCATTGTTGCTTGTGGCTGACAGGCTCCTTTTTGTTTTGACCCTCTTTGTCCATGCAGATACATCTTGATTTTGAACTATTTTGCTCCCCTTTACAAACTGGTTGTGTCTTCCATGATATTCCACAATGCTGGAACTGCACAGCAAAGTAGAGTTAGGGAAACCTCTGGATAACACCAGAGCCCTCTGCACAACACAATCAGTTCAGGGTGGCTTTCTAAAAGATGCGTTCAACTTTCATTGTTTCATTTCATGACTTCTTTCTTCACTAAGAATTCTTACTGAAGCAGAAATACAGTCCCAGCAGTGTACTCAGCAGAGAACTAAACAGTTTTCTGGGCAAAAAATATGTTCCAGCTGGAAAGGGGTCATTGTCTTGTAACCCTCACCCAGTGCCTACACATGCTCTTCATGAAGTTGTGTTAGAAACAATTGCGTGTACTGCAGTATTGGCTGGTTTCAGGAACAGAATGGAAGGTATTTCCTTTGAGAGTTTGAAAGCCAGAAACCATTTTGCAGTTGGCTGTAGGATGCATAGCATTACTTCTGAAAGCAGCAGCACAGGGCAGTGTGACTGGCTTGGAACAAACATCCCAAGCAGTGCTTGCTTAGGTGGAGATATTTCTAAGCACTTCATTCCTCTTTCTTGTATATTCATAGAAGTATTTTTATGGGGGAATTTGTTGACCATTTTAAACCTGGATTCCACTTAATAATGTCGTTAACAGTCATCTAACACTGACAAAAAGTAGTGGCACGGTACCAGAGACTGGCAAATACACAGTTATTAGTGAATTTCTTCTAGTAGTTATAAAAGGTAAAATTTTCTCCTTTGTTCTTCTAAAGGCCAGTATTAAAGGCAGTATGGACCTTAACCATCTTATGCATCTGTTTTAACAGATATTTCTGTACAGCTGAAAGTTGCTAGCTCAGTGTGGCTGACCCAGAGAGCTCTCATCAGTCAACTGATGTGTGGCTGCTGAACACATGCCTTCTTTAATCTGTCCCAACAGCTCAGGAAGACACATTAGTGTAAACTGCTCCCTGTTTTTATTCTGTGTAATAGACCATGTATGTAGTATAAAATCAACTAAGAGAAAAATCTAGGTCAGTGGAGCTCTGTGGCTGTTTGTGGCAAGATTTCAGAGGCAACTGCTTCCAGTCACTTGTATTTAAGTGCCTGAAATAAGATCTTCAGTTTTCAACTGAAATAAAACTCCCTACTTTTGTATATGACTGAGCAAGACCAACGGGAAAAAAAAAGCAAGACTCTTTGGAAAATATATCTATGTAGAATATCTGAAACTTGGCAGAAA
Organism: Phainopepla nitens; assembly: GCA_013400175.1. Lineage (NCBI taxonomy): Eukaryota > Metazoa > Chordata > Aves > Passeriformes > Bombycillidae > Phainopepla > Phainopepla nitens. Next base: position 149,473 of record VXBQ01010467.1, on the reverse strand, counting down.
TGTTTCCAGGCTTTCCAGCTACATGATTAGCTCCATGTTCAGGACAAAAGTAGTATCTCCCATTGTTACTGTATAAAATGATGTGCATTTACTGGTATTTCAGTAGTGAGTGAGGCAGTGTATGTTATTATCTATGAACATTTTGGATTTATCTCTGGACATGCTGCAGCACCTCAATGTCTTTCTTGNATGTATGTAGTATAAAATCAACTAAGAGAAAAATCTAGGTCAGTGGAGCTCTGTGGCTGTTTGTGGCAAGATTTCAGAGGCAACTGCTTCCAGTCACTTGTATTTAAGTGCCTGAAATAAGATCTTCAGTTTTCAACTGAAATAAAACTCCCTACTTTTGTATATGACTGAGCAAGACCAACGGGAAAAAAAAAGCAAGACTCTTTGGAAAATATATCTATGTAGAATATCTGAAACTTGGCAGAAATGTTTCCAGGCTTTCCAGCTACATGATTAGCTCCATGTTCAGGACAAAAGTAGTATCTCCCATTGTTACTGTATAAAATGATGTGCATTTACTGGTATTTCAGTAGTGAGTGAGGCAGTGTATGTTATTATCTATGAACATTTTGGATTTATCTCTGGACATGCTGCAGCACCTCAATGTCTTTCTTGTAGTGAGGGCCCCAAAACTGAACCCAAGATTCGAAGTGCTGAATACAGAGGGATGATCACTGCCCTGGTCCTGCTGGCCACACTATTTCCTGGTCCTTTCCTGGCCACCCAGGCCAGGAAGGCAGGATTGGCCTTCTTGTTGACCTTCCTGTTAAGCAGCACCCCCAGGTCCTTTTCCATTGAGCAGCTTTCCCACCACTATTCCCCCAGCCTGTAGCATGGCACAGGATTGTTGTGACTACCGTGCAGGAATGGGCATTTCACCTTGCTGAACCTCATACAACTGACCTCTGCCTATCCACCCACTGAACTTGACCACTCACTAGGAGTGAACCAGATGACTGTAGCATCAAAGAGACTTCAGTACCTGATGATGAACTTTAGGTCAAAGTGCTGCTTGAAATGAAAATCATTTTCAAAATGTATGTTCTTGCTAAATAAGTTGCATTATTGCAGAGGTGGATACTCTAAGTAATCCTAAGGCAGTTGTTGCTGTTACCTAAGCCCTGGTACTGCCACAGCACTGCCTTATGGCAGCAGGAGCAAAGCACTGAATGATGAATATTTAATGGAAAAGTTGACGTATATCTACAGTGAATCATTTGCTACAGAATTGTAAATAAAACAGTGTTTTTAATTCACTGCCTAGGGCTGTTTAAGCATACCATGTCCATGTATGAGTTATGTCCACAGGGGAAAGGAGCTTAGGTTAGAGTATCCCTGGCTGAAAATTTGCGAGCATATAAATATTTTTTTTTATTTGATAATGGTAAGAATTGTCAGAATCAGTTTTCAATATAGGTATGTGTATGTTTATATGTCTTCTTAAGACCAAATGCTAATTGTTTAAATGTGCCTGGTTTAAATTCTGTTTTCCAAACCCCTGATTTGTCCCTCCATCCTTTTCCTCTGCTATATGTGTGTGTTTGCATTAAGCCAGTCTTCATGTAGGTGGTCACACTGTATTTTCTCTCTTTGGACTTCTCACCTTGGTCTGGGTGGATTTTGCTTTTTCATTTCCTTTTATTCTCCTTCACATTACTTCATACATATCCTCTGAACCCTGCACTTAATACAGGCCTTCCTCAGGGGACTGGAAGTGCTCTGATCATAGTTTGTAAGCTGTTCATGGACACAAGTGGGTTTCTGCCCACAGCCAGCTCTGCAGTGATGTGAGGTGCCCTCAAACTCAAGCCACTGAGATGCAGATGTTACAGCTGTTACTGCCTGATGTGCCCACCGATCTTTCATTCTGAATCTGGGATATAGGGGACCAAGGTACTTATAATTTTTTTCTCTTCTTGCATTCACATTAAAAGCACAGCTCACACTGACCTTCAGTGGGAGGTGGGAATTCCTATGTGTTATCCATGTACCAAATATCCCAAAATGGACACCCGGAAAAATGAAACATGAGTCCATAAAGGATGCTGGATTAGAAGGAGTTTTGGGCAACTCTGTGATGTAGAAAAGCTGTGCCCAGAGATAGGTAAAATCTTTTTTTTCAGAGTGGCACAGAATTGCCACTACTGCAAGCCTACCCTTTCAAGGCAATTTGGGAAACTGCTCCATCTCTCTGTCAAATTTACTGTTGGAATTACATCTCTTCTCCAGGTCAGATGTTTTGGCTGCACCCCTCTTTGATGTTGACCATGGGCATTTTTGAGTGTCAGCCCCTCTCTACACTGCTTAATTTCATGGTGAGGACCTCTGGGCCTGAACAAGAGAAGTTTCTCTGCAAAACCTGAAGCATTTCCATATCTTCCCCATGGACTTCTGTCACAGCTCCAGAGGTTCCATACACAGGACTTGGCACATAGGTGTTTTTTTCCTTTCTGCTGCCACAGTCTCCTAATGACCTAACGGGAATGGGTTTAGGGCAACAAGAGGCCCTCTTGCTTTATCCTATGAGGCTTCCAGACTTATGTGAGTATGCAGGAAAGCAGTCCATGACATCTTTCATTTCAATTCTTCCTATACACTGAAGAAGGCTGGAAACTGTGGGAAAACACTGTGTGACTGAACATTGGATCCTAGAGTATACAATCCATGGGAAAGAATTAGGGTTTTCACAGGCATCTCCTGGCTTTTTTGGGGATAGAATTTGCAACACTTTATTTCTTTAAATTGAGGGTTATGGACCATGCTCTTGGCCTTTCAGAAGAAAGGGAACTAGCTTCTGCAGCTTGCCTGAAATGGGAGATTTTGTTAAGATTTTGTTCTCTGTGGTTATGTGATTTCTTAAGACTGACTTTACTGAGTACCTTCTTTGACAAGTAGCCTCATAAGTTCAAAGCAATGTGCTGCAAAATAGCAGTAGTATGGAGATCAGTATCTAGCAAGACTGGCATTTAAAGTGCTGTAGAAAAATAGCAAGAAAATAAGTGTATGTGAGACCAGAGGGACATTTATCCTACTAGCTAGTCTCATATGTGCTCACTCAAACTTACAGTGACATACTCTGAGGACCCAGCCTAATGGCAGGGACATTAAACTTTGGCATTTAGGGAGTGGGCTGTGTAAGTTGGCTGGAAGGGTGCCCAAGGGGTTTTATTATTTTTACCTATGCTATTTATGGTAAAGCAGTTTCATTTTTCTAGGAATACATCTTATTTTCTTTCCTTCTGAGACTTCTCTGTTACAAGAAGTTGTTGATTTAAAACTATGCAGAAGTAAACAAACAGTAAATTTCTCAGAAATGTTTCCATTCTGTTTTTCCAAATGTTGTAGGCATCTAAAAATCTCTCATTGTTCCATGTGACAGGAAAGCAGAGCAGAAGATCAGTTTGGGTTTTTGGCAAACAGTGCATATTCATGGGGCCAAAGAGAGTGAGAATAACTTGGTATCACAGCAGCCAGGGAACAAACACCCACAATTTGTTAGAAGAAGAGGAACCAGGAGAGATTCAAAAGTCCTCTAGCTTCTGACTTCAAAATAGTTTGGTGGGTGAGAAATTCTCTTAAGATGAAATCCTGCTCCTGTTTCATCAGGAAGGAGAACCCTGGTCTCCAGTGTCCTAGTTGAATACCTGGAACCAGTGGAAAACAGTAAGAGACTCCACTCCTGACTCCCGCTGACTTGGTGTGAAGCATACATATGGAAAGTTCCCCTTCCTTATTCTCCTTCTGCTTGAATTCACATGAGAAGTTTGATTCCAGATCTAGTTAATCTTCCTTTCTCCTGAATTTCACTATTTTCAAGGGGGATCCATCCCAGTGCCATCGACTATCATTTCCTCAAGCCGCTGACACCAGCCTTTGCCTCGAAGTTCCTTGCAGGGCTTGCTGAGCCCCAAGGGGGTGGCAGTGAGAGACAGAGGCCGCCAGAGCTGCCTTAGGCAGTGCTGCCTTTGAGCTGATGCTGCTTCAGTGCTCAGCCTGACAGAGAAACGAAATGGAAATTATTCAGGAGCATGAACCAAAGTGGAGGTGCTCATGGTACCAGCGGCACTCCAGAGGCCTTTGGCAGAGGTTTATAGATGTCAACTTTTGTGTTTCCTTGGTGAATGAGTCACTGTGGCTGTGCTTAAATCCTTAAAATACCTTTTAAGCATTCACAACAGCATTTTTCCCCCTGTTCATGTGGCTACTTTCAAATACTAACTTCAAGTACACCCACACCTTTGCAAATCGATATGAGCTCTCCTCTGCTGTGTAGAAACCAGGTTTGACCCAGAAGCTGTTTAGCCTTGTTAGCAAAGTCCAAAACATGGTCTAATCTCTCTAGCAGGTTTTAAAAGCTTAAGCTCAGATTTTTTTAGGTGGCTTTCCATTATAAGAGTGGGTTCTTGTGGAGATGGATCAAAATAGAGGGAGACTGAGCTTGCAGTTACTTGCAAATTCAGGCTGACTTTATCCAACGAATTTGCAGTATAAGAAACAGCAAACCTAAATAGCATGCCAGATCTTGACTCCATTTTTCATTGCTTCTCCTGTTTTGGGGGATCTGCTACCTTGTCAAAATACGATGTATGCAGAAGAAAATACCAGAAAGAAAATCAAGCAACAAATAAGGTATCCTCATCATCCTGAACTTTGTGGTGGAAGATGGGACTGTTCCTTGGGACACCGTGTACTAGAGATCATGTCATGGCATGTAACTTTAAACTTTCTCACTGTCAGTTTTGTTGTGTTAATATTTGGGTGTTCTGCTGAGTTGGCACTGCCGGATGCAGGTTGTTCCTTATCCATTACTGGCAGGAAACATTGCACTAGAAGGGTGGATCCAGGCACCCTGGCTGCTGGGCACTTGCAATAGGAGATAATTTCCTGAGTGGCATGAGACAGTGTGGTTTGTATATCATGTAAAAAGCCCATCTCTTGTGGCATTTTCCTCTGATTGCTGAGTCCACTGCAGAAGAGTAAAAACATATGACACTTAAAAATAGGATATATCCTCAGCCATTGCAAATGCCATCTGTTCTCAAAGAAACAACTGGTAGAAAAAAATAACCTTGGGTTTAAACCTTGCATGAAGTTGCCATTTAAGATAACTGGGGTTGGCTTTGTTATTTTTATTTTTTTGGAGGTGTGGAGAAGGGCTGTTTGATGGCAACTGAAAGAAAACAGATATGTGGAACCGGAGTGTGCGTGTTACAGACATGCAGAGAAGTCGTGTCTTGAAGACCTGTTAAAAGTGTGGGACCAAGCATCACAGTGACACTGGAAGGAACCCAGGCACTATTTTAAATCAGTTCATGCAGGTGACTGCAGCAAGGCATCTGCCCACCACCGGAAGGTGGTTTCTAGGGAAAATGTCTTCACTCCTAGTCATAAACAGATAAGACCAAATTTTCCAATTGGACACAGTTCTCTGGTGAATGGTATGGCTTCTGCACCCATTCAGACTCCATCCTCACTGGTAGTGAGGAGTGGAGCAGTAACTTAGGGGATGCTGACTCCATCCCTGTATGCTGCTCCCCCAAAGCACACCCACTGCCATCGCTTCTGGTAACAGGAGTGAAGTTTCTGAGCTTTGGCCATTCCTAGGAGTCAACACTGCTTCTTCTGGCCCTGTCAGAGTGTGATAAAATGACTAAAGAGAATTTCATTTTCACATCATGGCAATTTGCTGTTACCCATGGAACTTCAGTAACTAGTCATACCACCTGCCCCAAGTCTGATGAAAAATCCTGAAAGCTCACTAGTGGACTTGGTCACCTGTGCTGTTTTGGATACCCTTCTGAGAAGTCAGGTGGGATACCTTTAGCATCTACCCATGACTTCCTTTGGTGCCGAAACTGAAGGCAAACAAGAGCAGCTCACTTCCTTTACATGGGCTGATGGGTTCAGAATATCTGTGGGCTACATGCAGCTGCAGTAGCACATGAAGTCAGCAGGCCTCAGTAGCAATGTAAAGCCTGTGTCTTGATAGTCTTGTATGGATCAGAAATTTGAAAATGGGATGGCTGCATTTCGATGCTTCTGCCCCTGCTCTTTACTGACGTGAGCAGCCGACTTGTATTTAAGAGACATGCCAAGAAACTGTGCATGAGGTAAAGGGAACACTGCATGGTGTTTGCTCAAACGGAATAGTTAGTCATGTTCCAAGGCAGTGTCCTAATCCTGTCAACCTCACTGTTTTTATGAGTTCCAAGTGGGACAACATGGTGAGGTAAGAAAAGGGCATTTTAATGAATAGGTGTGATAGTGATATTTTTGAATCATTTCTCTTTTTTTGCATCTATCAGCACAGGAATAGCTGCAGTGATGCAGTGTTGCTATTTAGAATTGTTTTCAAAGTGTGTTTTGAGTTTGGTGTCTGCAGTATTGAAAATTTTGCTTAGGAAATGAGTGCACCTAAGGTAAAGACTGTGTGCATGCATTTTCAGGCTCTGTCTCTCTGAATTTGGACTGCCATGCTTCTGATCCTCTTATCTTGAGTCTGAACATCAGGAGATTTGAAGGGTACTAGCTTGTGCTCAGCTTTTGTGACAAGCAGATGAGGGATGAGACAAATCTACTAAACACATTCCCTGCTTTGCAGAGGTATAAGGCAATAACCTGCTTGCCAGTGTTTGGTCCTAGTAGACCTAACTCCTGAGATAAAGACCTTTTGGTACTTCACCCAGGGAATGAGTAATTATTTTGTGATGTGCTGCCACAGCACATTTCTGTGTTTTTGCCTTAACTGTGCAGCGGCAAAACCTGGCTGCATTGCCCCACAATAGAGCAAAAAACCACTGTGACCGAGGGTAAAACTCCCTGGAAGCATGAGGAGTGATGTGGCTGGCACATTTCACTGTGGTGGGAGAGCAAGCTTCTGATTTCATAAGTGACAAGACAAAAAAACCCGAGTTTTGCAAGAACTTTTTTTTTTTTTGTCAAACTCTTTCATACTGGAACTCTGTGACTAATTTACCAGTCCACAGACAGCCAATAACACTAGCCCTGTTTGAAACAAAGTATGCTGTTCTTGCACCACAACTCATACTTCTAGATTTGACCTGTGCATGTGGGTCAATTATAGTTAACATTTTAATACTCTAGCAACATTTCAAACACACTCTGCTTTTGTCTACCAGCTTTTCCATTGCTCGGCACTGATGGTCTTGATCTTCTGTGGTGGAAGTTCAGTATCTCTCTCAAGTTGAAATAAAATCTTCTGTACTCTGAAATGTTAGATCAGCCTCATTATTATTAAATTTCTCCCAGCTGTCAAGCTTAATGCATTTTTTCAAAGCACCCTTCTACTTTAAGGTAAAGTTGTGAAAAGTGAATATGTAACAGTGCATATATATTTACTCTACATGTATTTGTTTGTGAGAGACCAGGTCTGAAAACTAAATTCTGTTACCCCCTAAATCTGGTGCAAGTTCACCCCTTCTCACAGCTTTAGATGTACCTGTGAAGTTTGTAGCATTGTGCATCTTTTTAATGGGCTAAATGAAAACTCTGGTTTGGGGCAATACTAACTTTTGTCCTAAGCAGTATGAGTTGGCTTGTAGTACATTCCCATCATGGGCTCCTGTGTCTGCATCCTGTCATATTCTCTTCTATGACTTCCAACTCATGTTTGCCATTCTGCCTAATATTTAAACAAGTTCATTAGGTACAGCCATGTTTTAAAAACATAAACCACATTTTTCAGGCTATGGACCAACATGTTAAAAACCATCTGTGATATCAATTGCTCAACTTATGCTCTCTGAAGAGCTTGCTTTACTTAAGGCGAATGCTCTGCACTTACAGAAAATAATCATTAAGTACCTCAACTCACTTTTGAATATTTCAGCTAAGACTTTATCATTACAGCTTTTATTACATCTAACCCTCTGGGTTCTTTTGTAAATGTGCTGGGGTTAAGTGCTTCTGTAATTCATCCCAGTTATTTGTGAGCTCAGATGTAGAGTTAGGTAACTTGCTTCAAACACATGACTTTGAAAACAGGTGATGAGAGTGGTGAGTGAAAACTAAATGAAATTTCACAGCCTGAGGCTTAGGCAAAATGTCCCTTTGGCTTTTCAGGTTAATGTCATTACCAGGGAAGACTTCTTTTTGCTGAAGCATTTATTCCAGATGTGTTTCTTTAGCCTTCTGCCCTGCTTGGCTGACTGTTTGTAGTCTATCCTCACTCTTTTGTACATAAATAAGTTGAATTGCTAGACATAAAATTAGGAATTATCTCGGGCTATTGAAATGGTCTCTAAAGAAGGTAAAAATACTTCTGAGAACAAAAAAAATAATTCCAGGTTGGATTTTTTTAAGCCACACTGATATGGCCATGCTGAGGGTTACCTAGAAGTGTAGCTGTGTAAAACGCAGCAAAGCTGACTTGAAAGTGAAAAGGAAAATGAATGTCGCACAAAAACTCTATGTTTACAAAGTCACCTTCTGCACTGCAGGGACACTTTAAAGAGGAACATTAAGGGTGATAAACCTTAGCTGTAGAGCTCTTCTGAATTTTGGTCCTTTTAAACATATTTGATGTTCAGTACCTTATGCTGAATGAGAACAACAAAGGACTCCTCAAAACAGCAACACAAAATGCTGCCAGCTTTAGGTAAAAATTCTCAAAGACTTTCTCATTTCTTGCTCATTATGTCCTGTTCCTGCTCTCAGCCACTATAAGTGATGGGAATCTCGATTTTACCATTGAAGCAGATGGGCTTTCTGCAAGTCACTGAGGATTTCTACTCTGTTATTTAGTTCAGAGAAAAAAACCCAAAACCTCTTCCCCTGCCCTCCCTCAGTCTGGGCTGTTAGCTTTTTCGACTAATGCTTGGATGTACTCCTTGCCTAATGGAATCCTTCAGGTTCTTCAATTGTGTCTGTGCTCTGCCTCCCACTCCCCTCTCAAGAATTTGAGCAATTCAGACTTTTTCAAGGATTCCCAGTTGGAGCAAAAGGAATTGCAACAACAGGATGAACCAAGATACTTTCAACATGTCTGCAGACCACGTAGAAACCCAGTGTATGTCTTCTGCATGTGTGCAGACTGCAGAGCTCACAGTTCTGCCTGGGTGTGTCCCTGCCTCCTGGAAGTGACAGACTGACTATGCATGCCTCATACTCATGCTTGGAGAAGCTTTATCCAAGCTTCTGAGTGCACAGCTCTGAACAGCCACCATCACCTGTTATAAATTTGTTTTCTCATATTTTAACTGCTACAGTAAAAACGAGCGCTTCACCGGAGGTCAGGAACCAAGTCTGACCTTAAAAAGCCGTAGACTCAGTTCTTATTGGTACTCAGACCCTTTTTAATGCCCTTGTTGTGCCATCAGCAACAGAAAATTTCCTTTGCCCTTGCAAGAATGCTACAATGGGTTTTGACATGCATAAGAATCAGGAACCAAGTGTCTCCAAGTGCTGAATGATTTATGAACATATATTTAGTTAAAGGACAGATGACCACAGCATTCCCTGTTTTTCTAATGCATTTTTTTGCAGTAGAGAGTAAAATGTTGAATGAAGCAGAGGTCCGAGGGCACACCTATATAAATGAGGGCTGACAACCTCACCTTCTTTACCCACCCTCTGGGATTTTCACAAATTCCCCACTGCTCCAAGTCCAGCCATCATGGAGCATGGACAGTGAAAAGTTTGAGTCTGTGCCAGCCTGTGTACATGTACCCTTCACCTTTTCCCAGTTACCTTTGTGGCTTGGGTGTCTCTGGCAAAGCTACTGTCAACCACTCAGAGTGATCCATTCTCCCATTAAAGATTTTAGATGTCCAGAATATGTGCCTTCTGTTGTTAGTTGTGGCTTCTTGCAATTCTGGGAATCCCAGTATCATCCTCATACAAGACAGTTTTGACCATCACAGTTTGGGTAAAACATGTTCAATCACACTGTGCAAACTGTACAAACTGTCCTTGGTCATGCATGCACTTGGCAGTTCTCTGAGCTTCGCTCAGCCATCTGCTTCCACCAGTTTCTTCCTCAGAAGAACAGCCTATCACCTTGGTCAAACAAGACCCCAGGCTCACTCCGTACTTCTAGCTCTTCCTAGAAATACCTGTCTTCATGTCTGATTACTCTGGGGTCAGAATTCTCTGATTAATTGTTAGTGTCCTGTCATAGGAGAGACCCACATTTTTTTGTCTCAGTCTGGTCCATTACTGATGGAATACAGAGATTACCACACTAATTTAAAACAGCTTTGGCACTGGGACAGTCCCCACCTTTCAATTTCGTATGGTTGATGTCTATTTTTGTAGATTTATCAGTTGAAAATGTTCATAAAATTTCTCTGTTTCAGTTCTTACTTGTGACATAGATTTCTGGGTCTTTTGTTCTGTGTTGGTTTGGTTTTTTTGGTTTTGTTTTGTTTCACCTTAAAAATTCCCTTTTCCTCTTGGGTTCCCAGCTCACCACATGAGTATATTAGCATCCATAATAAAATACAGAAACCTTTCTTTTTAAAGTAGTTGAGAATGTCGAATTCTGATGGTATAATTGGTGACTGACTTAACAAGATAACAAATTTTCTTCAGAGTGGAGGTCTGCTGCTGTGCCAGGCTGATTAGCTCTCCCATTTTATGACTGTGTGGTCATAGCTGAAATTAAAAAGATGACTGTGTGGTCATAGCCGAAAATAAGATGTTAAAGTAAATTATCCTTCTTCACTTCACTGGAGCGTGTGGCCAAGTTAATCAGCAGGATGGAGTTGCTGCATGACATACACAAGGCACATCTTATTGTCACCTTTCACAACAGTGACACTATAGAGGCACAGAACTTTATTGTTGAGAACACTCTCAAATTTGTTGCCATTACCACGCTAGCTGATCATGTAAAGATGGTCTGAATTGTGAGGTAATATTCTGTTTACTGAGAGAAATCTCTGAACAGAAACACAAACTCCCCTTGCATTAGTTTATGGAACTTCCCAAGGTTCCCAGAAGTGGAATCTGAAAGTTACCTTACTGAACAGAAGGAAAAAATGTAGTCTTAGGACTCAGCTCATGTGTAGCTATGCTTTACTTAAGCAGCTATTTCTGTTCTTACTTTTAGGATATGCTAGTAAAGCAGATTCTGGATTAAGATCATAATTTCTTTTTCCTAGCTAGGCAATAATATCCTTTTCAGTGAACCCCCTTTCTTTCCAGCCTGTAGCCTACCCTTTCAGATGGCAATAATGATTTTAATATTTCTGGCTGAGAAATGTAGTCATTAATATTCTCACGCAGAACTCACAGCAGTGACTGTAAATTACATGGTACTCTGGAAACACAGCGGGAGGTGTTTCCTTCCTTGGACAGTTCATTAGAGGGCCTTCATCCCGTGGCATATTACCCATATTTAATTTGCATCTTGGGTAATACCATTGTGCCAAGTAACAGCATTCTCCTGGCTGGTGAGAATACCTGTCTGTGACAGGGAGCTATCCCTCATGGTCTGTGGCTTGTCCCATGTGAGATCAGAAAGATAACAAGTCAGGGCTGAAATTTTCAAATTCCTCCTAGGGATTTGCCTACTGGTTTTAATAGGACTTATGAGGATTAACTCTTCCTCAGCCTTGGAAACATCTACCCTATTGTCTTTTCTGAGAACAATATAAAAGATTTCAAGAATTTCCTTTTGATTTATCTGTGGCCCTTAATTTGGGTGTGGGATGTTATCATTGGCAGTATGGGATTTTTAATAAATAATCATAGAATCAGATTAAACACTTAGTGGACATCAAAGAAGGAACCCTGTCTGAACTTCCTGGGTTCAGTCTGAGGGGAATATGTTTATCTGGGATGACTGCTTTACTGGGGACCATTTTAGGGATTGTTTCAAATAACAGTGGCAAAGAACAATGACTGTTGCTTAATCAGAACAAAATAAGTCACATTTGCCTAATGAAGATATATTCAGCTGGAGCCGAGTCATTAAGTGGTGCTTAAATTCATATTACAGTCTAAACTTTTGGAAGTTTCCAAATGAGTGTTAAATGAAGATGTAAAGCAACAAATGTAATTTTGAATTGGGTTGGGCATTTTTCTGTGTTGCATTTTTGCATCTCTTAAAAACTACTTAGACAAAGGTTATTAATAGCTTTTCTTTTTTACAGCTGTTAAAATGTAACAATTTACTGTTCATCAAGGTGCCTCAGTTCAGAAGATTTTAGTGCATTGTTATTAGCATGTAAAAGTACAATTTTTTCATGTGCCCCAAGTTCAGGGTTTTCCTCCACAGGCAGTTTTTCTGCACAAGCTTGCAAAAGCTGTGACACAGTAATGTGTCATGATGTCAGTCACCTGGTGGAGGAGCAGGTGAAGGAAGTGATGTTTTCATGTGCTGACCCATGCTCAGCTTGTGGTTTCAGAAAAGAGTATGCAGCCTTTTGCTAGCCCAGCACTCATCTCTGACGTGGGTGAGGAGGGACTTCCATGCACATGGAGATAAAGGCACCAGAGCGCTGGGTTGGAGGGGAAAATCCCTCAGAGAAATGGAGGAGTTGGTGGAGTTGCTAAAAAAGTGGGGGAATGGGATTTTCTCCTCTTTTCTTCTGTATTTTCACGACCCCATCAACATGCCTTCCCCATGGGGACAGGGAGGAGGCCTGAGTGATAAAGTTGCTCAGCGTTAGTGTGATTCACACCTGAACATTGTCTGTGAAAAACTACATCTTCCTACCAATAAACCAGCTGCTGTCTATAGCCTTTGAGGTAAAGAAAAACCCAGAATTTGTGTGTGTACTGGCACAGGTAAGAGAAGGGCTGCTGGCAGATCACATTCTGTGTGAATCTGTGATGTGTACAACGAGATCAAAGATGTATTGGTGCAAAAAGTCTGACATTGAACAGACCTGTAGTGTCTGTCAAGGGAGACATTAAGGTGTCAGATAAGTTTTGGCCACAAATATTTTCTTTCTGGTATTTTGGATCAGATACATTGGTTTAATCACAAGTGAGAACCAGAGAATGTTGCTTGGGGGATCATATATATACTCATAGGAAATGTCCCTGAGACTCTGTTACCTTAGATCAACAGCTGTATTTTAAAGTCACACAAGTACACTCTGTGCTACCCTGAAACATCAGTCTCATTAGGCTAAACTTCCTGAAGTAGTTTCTTTTGCCCTCAGAAGATATTTGGGTTGGTTTTACAAAGAAAAAGTTGATAGTTTTGACAGATGTACAGGCTTGTTACATCCCTACTTGTATGCCAGTGAAGGTTTGAAAGCACTTACACCCCTTACCTTTCACACAGTCCTGAGATAAGGGAAGATTTCCATCAAGCATCCTCCTGGCTCTCAGATCTAAGGTCAATGATGTTCCTGCTCCATTACTGTGACATAATGGACATAATGCTATAAAGCCATTGCGGCTACGAATGCATAAATGAGTAAGCTGAGGTCCATGCTTTGCCAGTTTTCTCCCCAGCAGCATAGGGCTGATTTTCTCTTTGGTCTGGGAGAATGCACACTGGGTGATTTTCCCAGCCTTACTGCAGTTTGGTGTCTCAGCTGGCAGAGCAAGATGTTGTCACGGGGCAGCAAGCCAGGCCTGAGAGTAGCCATGAGCACCTTCCTTGCCTGCCTGTGCATTCATTTATGCAAGCAAACTGTGTCCAAACTGCTTCACAGTGGGTGGACATGGGGGCTCTCTGGAGGCTGTGGAGGAAAGTGAGCGTGGCTCTGGCTTTATGCTAAAAAGTCAAACTTCTCAGAGCATCATGATTTACACTTGAGGCTAATAAATGAATGAGACCTGGGGAACAGCTCTGTGGAAGGGGTCTTGGGGTCGGTCCTGGGGGACAAACAGCTCAATCTGAGTGAGCAGTGTGCTGCTGCTGCAGCAAAGAAAGCCAGCAGGGTGCTGTGCTGCATCAACAAGGGCATCAGCAGCAGAGATGGAGAAGTCAATGTCCCTCTCTAATCAGCACTTCTCAGGCTGCACCTGGAATGCTATGTTCAGTTTTGGCCCCCACAATGCAAAAAAAGGTGTGGACAGGCTGGGTAAGGTCCAGAGAAGGGCAACAAAGATGATCAAAGGCCTGGGCAGCTTGGTATGTGAGGGAAGGCTAAGAGAGAAATGGATTTGTTTAGCCTTGGGAAAAGAGGTTTAGGGAGACCTCATCACCATGTTCTTATAAGTGTGGCTACATCAAAAAGATGGATATTCCCATTTGCAAGAAGTCACATGGAAAACACAACGGGTACAAATTATTCTCAGGAAGATTTCAATTGGACAAAAGAGGGAAATTTTTCACAATGAGAACAGCCCTTGGAATTATCTTTCACAGGAAAGTGGTGCATTCCCCAGTATTGGCCACTTTCAGGATTCAGGTGAGAAGAGTGCTGGGCTATCTTGTCTAGACCATGCTTTTGCCAAAATAGGTTGATATGCTATGATTCTATATAATAAATTACTTTCAGCACTGTTGTTGCATCTACCCTGTTAACAAGCAGTGCCCGGTGTCCTGCATTATGTTTGTTTTTTTTTTCCCCACCTTTTTGTCTCCCTGCTGTCCTGTGTTCTACTGAGACCAAGAACAGTGGGCAGAGCAGAGGTAGTCTCTCAGCTAGTTGTGTTTTAATGCAGCGTGCAGAGAGGATTTTATCTGTTGGAGTACCTTAACTGCATCTTAGGCAGGCTCCCTGAAATCCAGAAATTTGCCTTGTGTTAAGCACATGTGGAATGTGGCACTTACCTTAAATGGAGACTCCTCTTTCTCCTTGACTGGGAACCTCTTTAAAATCTCAGCACACCCACACGCTGAAGGTCGGGCTCATTTGATGTGTACCCAAGCTCTCCTTAGGTGGTACAACACGCTGCTTTCTCTGCACAGCTTTTCTTTTAATCTGCTGTGCTGGGGTTTTCAGCAGTGAGACTATTGCAGTCTCTCTGCAATACAGTCTCTCTGTAAAGAAACATTTTACACTATTTTTGAGAGTAAAAGGATGAATTAAAAAAAAAGAAAGGCATACTGCCTGTCTCTAAACAAACAGTTTGGGTCTTGATGTAAATCCATAGTTTTGCTGAGGTGTATGTTGATATGCTGGATGTATGAACAGAGGTATTTTCTTTTATGGAACATGTACTGTCTTCTAATTATCTCTATTATAGTAAACCTCAAGTCAAGCCCTGTTGAAATTCCAATTTTGGTTACCCAGCCTTCTTTCCCAAAATGGTACAAGGCTGAGGGAGGCAAATTGTTTTATAGCTGTCATAACGGAGGACACTATTAATGCAGTAATAATATGAGGATTCCTAGTTAGTCGAGTCAATACTTTCAGGGCTCCATTTCAGCCTCATTCGTGGGTTAGACTGAAGTTTAACCAACAACTTAAATGCTTAAGAGCCTATTAAAATGGAGCCTAAATGATGGAGGTCATAGAGAGAGGGGTTTCTGTCCTTCAGTGTATCAGGGTCTCCTTCTTTTGTTTTCAGGTCTCCTTTGGTTCACACCAGTCACAGACCCATGTCTCATTCTCAAGGTGTAAAATTACTAGGAGTCAGAGAGATAAATTTCCTCAGTCTGAAACTTTCTTGAAACATGAGGCGTGTGCTAGGTATTCCAAGGTCTTTGCTTTAACCTTACGCAAGAAATTGATTGTATTTGAGGCATATCTGTAATTAAGCTGATTGACTATTTAAATATGTTATGTCTGGATAAAAATAATGTTTTTCATTCCAGTGATACTTTTCACTTGCAATGGTGATACTTCTCATGTTGGCAAAGGAGAAACCAACATCCCTTATGCTCTCCAGGTTGTTGGACTAAAGCACTCATGAGGGAGACGCATGATAAAGTTCATGTTCTGCTGTTCTCTTGTGTCTTGGATAAGATCTTGGAAAATCATCAAATAACTGCTGCTCTAGTAGTCAAGAAGTCTTATGTGAGAAACAAGGATGATGGGTTTTTTTCAGAATTGGCATTTTCCTCTGAAATAGTTTTTGTTGACCAGTTTGGTTAACAGAATTTGTGATGAAGAACTTCTTGGTAATCTCTAATGTGAACAGCTTGTGTAAAGAGTCCTGGCCATTACTGGAATGCAAGGTACAGTTCCAAGGGATGAGAGATGCAAAGATGGATTGCCATGCTTTTGTAAGGAGTTAGAAGCAATGAACCATTACTCAGTTAAAAGCATACCTTCACAATCCTACCATTTTCTCACTGCTGAAGCAAAACAATTACTGTCCTTCTCAAACTCTTGTTCAACCATGGCAGTGTATCTCTAAGTAATGCAAACCATGGAAGGTCTGGGTGCATCTTCAAGCAGTATCATGCTGCACCACCTCAGGGAATAGCCATGATTCACCAAGTTTCAAATCTTTTAAAGATCTTGGTTTCATTGAAGATGAAGGTTATAAATCATTTTGAGAGCAGCTGATTTAAAGTAGAGATATTTTCTCTGAGAAGACAAATTTAAAAACACATTTATTGCAATTTTTCAATTTTACCCATTCAATTTCCTCTTCTTGTATCTAGTATTTATTATTTTTCCAGAAAGTTGTAACTAGTTTAGAAAACACCACTCGGTCAATTCTTAATTTGATAATAACAGCCTGAAATCCCAGTGCTGACCACTGAAGGGCTTCTTCAAACATCTCTTTTGAACAGTGCTGGCTGTAATGGCAATAGCAATCATACTTGGAGGTCCACATGAGGAAAATATGTTTATGTAATAAGTCAAATTGGAGTTCTCTTTCACATATCTCTTATAAATACATGCTAGAGCTATAGTCACTGGGTAAATTTATTGTTGTTATCTGTTAGTAAGAGACTACAGATTATTCATACAAATGATGCTTGTTAAGACCAGTTTTGCAGGGCTAGGTCTCTGACAAAGTGATACTGAATTAATGGAAACAGTTGCCTTTAAAGAAATTGCATCTCTTGGACTGTTAGTGAAGAAAATAAGAGGCTTCAAAGACAAGGCAAAAAATTCAACCATCACAATGTGCGAGAATGCATTGCTCAATATTACAATGTTTCACAGCCAGAGAAAAATTAGTGTGATGGTTTGCTGGAATACAGTAAAAAACAATCACCTAGACCTTTGCCAACCTCTTCTGATCAACAGTCACTTTTATAAAATTTCAGACAGGCAAAAAAGATTTTTGGCTCTAAAAGCTGAAAGAAAATAAGTGGGTGTTTGAAGTGAGGCACCTTAGATTTTCTGGAATTCTTTGGAAACACTCGTGTCTAAAGTGTTAATTTTTAAGCAGCATTTTTCAGGTGTCCTTGGGCAGCACCCCATTACTGGGTCAATAAATGTATTAGTGGTGGTCTTGTGTCCCCCTGGAGCCTTTGCACTCTTCAAATCTGTTTTGAGTGGTGACTGCAGCACTAACCAGTGCAGCAGTCACTTAGCTGCAGCTGAGCCACAGCAGGCTTCATACCTTAATACAACACGATTCAAAAGGTGCATTGGTCCTTTTTCAGAAACCACTCTACTTACAAGAGCAGATGCAAACCTTATCTTCAAGGTTGAGCTCAGCCAGGTCATGTGTGAGAGCTTCTGGAGCTAGCACAGGGAAAACTCTCACACCTTCTCACATCCCTCCCCTTAACCTCTCACACTACCTGGCTTCTGACCAGCTAGCTCTGCTGGTGGCTCTGTTTTCTTAACTTATACTCTTCTAGTTTTGGCACATTCCAGGCATATTCCTAGAATGCTTTTCTTAATATAGCGTGTCACTCTTTTCCCTCATGTCATTCCATACTCTCAGCTCTAAAGTGCCACATGTCAGAGCCCTCTTTACCCCTCTGCTGCAGCTGAAGCTGAGCAGTGTGTGTGCCATAGCCTTTGATATTCTTGCTTACACAGGGTAGAAGTTTTTCCTGGCATAGTCCACCTTACATTAAAGAGCCATTTTCAGTAATGTCCTACACTGGGAATCTTACAAAAAATTTTAAAATTGATTTGACAGGATGAAGTGAAAATATTTCATACCCTTTCACGTAACATATTGGACTATGGGTTTTGTCCTTTCTATATCTTTGGGTATTTGTATGCAGAATCAGTTAAAAAATTGCCTCTCTCTTAAAACAAACAAACAAAAAAATTAAACCCCTTTTTCCATTGGTGTTTTCATTTGCCCTGCTCGCTCTTTTTTATGCACACATATATGTTTGAAATTGAAAAATAGAAAAATAACCTTTTTTTTTTTCAATTTGAAGGAATGATGCCCATTGAAAGGATTGTAATTAAAATAGGAACAGTTAAAAAGGATGATTTCACTTTATTAATTCAAGTTCTGCTTGTGAGAATATGAAAGGAAATATTTTTATAAACTTGAGATTTTTGTAAAAATTTGTTCTTACTAGTTCTAAATAACTGGGTAGAACTAATTTGGAAATATTTCTGGGAAATCGAACAATTGAAAGGATAAAAAAGTTTTTATGCTATCTTTGGGTTTTTACTGTTATTTTGCTTAGAGATCAACATTCAAAATTCAGCTGCCCTCAGAAGGCTTCACAATCACTATAAATTTCTCAAACCTTGTTGTATTAACTATTTATTTTGGAAAAAAAATTACATATTATCTCAAACTTATCTATATAGTACCTGATCTTGTTAGAAAACAAAGCAAAACAGAAATCAAAACCCCATGTTTCTTAGGAACTGAAACATCATTTATGTGGGGAATTCCACTATTTCTAATACAGTTGTCTGAATTTCAAAAGAGAAGCCAAATATTGTTTAATTATTGGAAAAAACAAAAATTGTTTTTCAAGTAAAAGGAATGGAAGTGACTAGGTATGATGGTGCCAAATGCCCATTTTTTTTTCAGTGCTTTTATTCATTCTATATGCATTTAATTCAAAATTAGAGCAAGATATCGATAACACTAGATATGTGGTAATGGAATGTCCTGAATTAGGCTCTTTAAAATGAAAACAGTGTGCCCACTTCCCCAGTGCACTTCTCTTCAGGATGAGGGTCTGTCAAAACAGCCTGGTTTGGGACTTTTTCTCACAGGCATCAAGGACAGAAAAAGGATCTTCCACAGACTAATGACACCTGGGAAAAATCTGTGGCTTCTAGCAGAGTGGTGGTCAGATAGCCACAGCCCTGGAGATCAGTGAGGAATTTATGACATACATGTGGACTCATAGCATGGTGTTTAAAATGACATGTTCATCCTGAAGTGAAAGAGAGACCTTCCAGTAGCGTGCTAAAGAAATACTCCCACTATTTCTGCCATAGAGTACCTGTGAATCAGCACTTTCTTATTTCTATGTGTCCTTTGAAATTTCTCTGCACAGAACATCCTGCGGTTGGAAAATCACAGGCGTGTCTGCAACCCTCCAGAGGAGACAGAGTGATTCAAAGGGGCCCTCAGACTGTGATGGAAAACAGAGAACCAGACTTCAGGTGTAAACTGAAAAGAACCTTGCTGCCAGCGAGATGTCCTTTGAGGTGGTTGCAGCTCAAAAGAGTTGAAATGAGAAGAGCCAGAGTTTGACTGGAAGCCGAGAAAAAGACCAGCTCAGGTCAGGAAACCTACCATGTTGCATGTGGGGGATCTGTGATCAGCCTCTGCCTGCTCTGAAATAGTGTAATTGGAGGGATACAGTCTTCAAAGGTATCCTTCCCTGAATGGCAGCTGCTAGGGCTTGCCAGGCACCACTGATGGAGGACTCAGCAAAATGCTGCAACTGGTGGGAGAAATACTCATGTAACAAATTGCAGTGTTCATGGAGAGGGTCCTTGTAGAGGAATAGAAAAAACATGGAGAGGGAGACCAAGCTCTTCAAAGATATGAAAGCAGCAGCTGAATAGAGCGGGACTCCTCATCCTGTCAGTGATGGAGTGCCATGACAGAGACACAAAATCATAGGTCTAAGCTGCTTGGTGACTTGAAGGTGACTTCCGGTTTTGTTATTATTCTTAGCTGATAGTTAGATACCCAAAAACCTGAGGAAACCTCCTATACTTTACACATTGCTTTCTTGACATGTCTCAGACACAGCTGAGAGTGCTTATTTTGCAGACATTTATAAAATCATGTGAGGAGGAGATGCAGGAAGCAGACATATTCCAAACTAAATGGATAATGGAGCTTGGAATACCAACCGTTCAAAAGGGTGAACTGAAATCTTGGCCAATGCGTTCATCATCACCTCTCCATTCTGGAATGTCAACACCAAAGAGGTGATATTTCAGTACTCTGCTGGTAATAAATACAAGCAGTAAAAGAGTAAATAAAAACAATTTCTTTCACTTTCCTGGAAATTTTCCCCTCTATCTTCTCATTGCTTTCATCAGAAACGTGCACTCACATTTCCTTCCACAAAAAAAAGTTAGGATGATTTTATTAATATATTGGTAAAAAAATAACTCAATCCAGACAAACAATTAAGAAACCAGACCATCACTTCCTACCCACAATTTCCTTCCCCCAAATCCTAAATGAGAAAGCCCTCAATGGGTGATGAAGACATTGCAAAGTTTCAGCCTAGCTGCACAAGATATTATCTGATGTCAAAATTCTTGTTCAGCATCTCAGCAAGGGCACAGGATTGATAAATTTCTGGGATTTTCCTTTAACCTCCCCAGACTTCTTAGAACTCTTGCATAATTGCACATTTCACAAATCTCTAACTGTAACAGAAAAATTTGGTGCCCTGAGGTCAAGATTCAGTGGAGTTCTGACATCATTGAAGCCTGCTCTCAGTCCTGGTTTTGGCAGGCTGGCTATCTGGCTTTAATGAAGGTGATCTGTGAGAACTCCAGATCTGAAGACATAAGCAGAAAATTCACAAAGCTGAAGCTAGATCATTTGAGGGCAAATCTGAACATTGTAAATATGTGCCAGTAGCTTCCTCCACTGAAAATTTCAGCTACTTTGTAATGGTTACTGCTGTGGCTAACCAGGTTTGGAGTGGGTCTGCTGACTGGATTTTGTTGATCCCTTGAGCAATAAATCTTGCAGTAGAAAGAAGCAGAAGCAGAAGGTTTCTAATGGAATTTCCACCAAGCAAATTTCATTTGAGACATGCTCATCTATGGAGAACCCGATCTTTCAAGCAGATTATTCCCTAATTCCTTCCATCTTATTTGATGGCTCCAAGAACTTTGTATGGCAGGGAGGCACAGATTTCTTCACACCAGTAGGAGAGAAACCAGGCAAAATTTTCCTCTAGAAGCAGTCATGCAACTTAGAGGCAAAGTTCAGCCCTTAACAACAGATGATCCAAATGAAGTTTTTATTTCAATACTATTGTTACTGGTCTGGTGTTAATGAAGCAATGCCATTTCTCTGAACAAAATGACTCAGCTCCTTCCAGAAGAAAGAACTGAGCTCTGGTGCTGACCTCTGACTGTCCCTGACACACAAGGGTTGTCATGGTGTCTCAAAGGACCTAGGGAAAAGCAGCAAGAACTCCTAAATAATTTGGCAGTAAGGAAAATGCCCTTTTGTCATAAAGTTTCCCTTAGCCCTATATAGAACAAGATTGATCTGTCTAACTAATATTTAATTTGTAGTTTAAGAGTTAAAGGCAGGCTCATATTTATTAAACTTCTTTTAAAAATAAAGCAATTTATGTTGCCAGTGCAGAGACAGTCAGAGAAGGTGTGTTGCCTATGAGACACATTTGGTCCAACTCCCACCCTTGGAGTATGATAATCAGATCTGGATAAATACACATTGACTTTTCTCTTCTGGGAGTACTGGGCCACATCATGCTGAAATGGCAACAACTGGAAATATATTTGATTTTCACCAAGTATATTTGAATGATCTTTCTTACCTTGGCAGCAGTATCGATGATCCTTGTCAATCCTTCCATATGCAGTTTCTCCTTCTGTGGTTTCATGGTTCCTTTATTACAAATTCACCTGGGCCAAATTCTTACCCAGCTTTCTTTTGGGGAAAAAAAAAAATGTTACAGAAATGCCTCTGAAGACTTGTACAAGTGAATGCTCAAGAAAAATGTAAGCCAAAATATTTGATCTACTTTAAGAGCTGTAGAAAACGGTGTCTCTCAGTTATCCCATGCCTGTACTACCATTGGTTTCTCCAAATTGCAAGTGTTGAGGTTTTTTTTTTTATTTTCACTGTTTAAAACTCTGTCATCCTTCCCTGAGTTCCTTCACAGGCTGAGTAGCAAGGTGAAAGTTCTCCCATTCAACACCCTTTTTACTTCAAAACTGCTGACATTACTGACATTACTGACCTTGTGTCTTGCTAAATACTCTGCAGCATTTCCATCCTCTTTTGGATACTGTATTTGTAGGTCTCTCCTGGGCATTACTGTCCTGTTGAAGCGCCAGCTGTGTGAGAGGCCACTGAAGAGTCTCTCCATGACCTCGTAAGTCTTGAATCCTCTAGTTTTTCCTCCATGGCTCCAGTTAAGGTGTGTGACAGCAACATGGGTTTTTTTCACATCTGCAGAACGGACTTGTGAAATAGATGGTATCTGTAAGGTTAAGAAAGTGCCTGTCTGTCTTTGGGTGCTCTACTCAGAGTTCCCTGAGCTCTTAAGGCACCCTGAGCACCATCACATGGGTACTTCTTGGGAGAGCTCTTGAAAGAGAAACCAGCACATGGCCGCTGAGTTAGTGACCAGCCTTGCATTTTTATGTAGTCCTTATGGGGTGAGTATTGCTGCTGGAGTACTTTTGTCCTGTGGCTGCATGCACGCAGACTCAGTCACTCAGGGAGTGCATGGGCTGTGCGTGGGGTAGGATCATTATTTGGGCTGTGCCACTTGTACTGCTTACAAGCTATGTGGATTTTGCTAGAGCAGAGCTCAGGAGAAGTCACTGAGAAGTATTTTAGGCGGATTTGGAAAATAGGTTGGGACTGTTTTCATTTGCCCATAAAGACAAATGCTTTAGTTAGAAATTCTTAGAATTAGAAGGCTCAGAATTATAAAGCAACCCCAAAATTCCAGAAAAATTTAAATAACCTCAGGACTTTCCAGCCGTTTGACTAAGTTCTTTCTTCTTCCTAGAAAACCTGAATATTCCCCATATCCTTTGTCTGAGAGTTGTTATTTCAATGTTTGCAGGATGGGAGATGAAGAAGCTATGAAAAAGTCATGACTCCTGGGTTATAGGGTTGGCAACTCACTCAGAGCAACAAGAAGAGGTTGATTTATGGCCTGCTCCTAATTGGAGTTACCCGTAGAATTGGGATGTGTTATCCTGTAAATCGCAGAGAGACCGATGGCTAGACAGAGTACAGGGGAAGATGAGGGAGAGATTAATTTGGTAAAATTCTCTATGATTTATTGTGTGTGATCCCAGCCATCCCAATGGACATCACTTTCACACAGTAGCTAGGGTCCTGCAATATGCAACAGGAAGGTTCCTGCAAGTCTGCAAGGGATTGTAACTGGCCATTTTCCTCTCTGATTTACAAACATTTGCCCAAGAAGAGGAAGTAAAACTTTAGTAAGTGAAAAAATAAAAAAATAATGCTTTATTAAGGCTTTTATTTGTGGCAAAATATTTTAAGAAATCATATTTGGTACAAATGGTGTTCCATATCTCCCTGGGTTATTTTCTTTCTTCTTTTGTGAGATGATTTTATTATCTTCCTGTGCTTTATTATCATTATAATGGTTGTGGTTGGTGTAAGGGAAGGGTCTTATGATTAATATTTTATTCTGGCAAAGATCAGATCAATACTTTGTGCTCTCTTTTTTAAATTTAATTTAATATAGGCTGCTTCTTTTCCAGGGTTGGTAACTTCATCCACAGCTTTTCTGTCTACAGATCTTTCACACTCACGTAAATTTTTGTCTCACAACTTTTGATTTAATATTGATGTTGTGACTTGGAAGGAGAACTCCTTTCAAGAAGAGGGGGCAAGGTGTCCAGACTTTGTTCACTCTGCAGCTTTTATTGGACTGTATCAGCTCTTGTGAATTACGTGGACTCAGTCTTGAGTCCAGCTTGGCAGGAAAGTTGTAACCTTCCTGTGCCTCCTTATCATGTCCAAGTATACTCAGGAGGAGACACAAATAGGGAAACAGAGTAAGAAATTTTTGAACTCTACTTCTCTTCCTGATTTTTATCTCCTTTTCCTGGCTTTTTCATATGAGGATCTTTTGCATGGATTGTGTGCTTTGCTGCACTTCGGTGTAGCAGGAAGATGAGGACAGCTCTCAGATGTAGGCTGCTGCTCATGTTATGCCTTGCTCTCCTTAAAGCTCTGAAGAGCAGTCCAGATATGCCTGGGGAATATCTGTGGCTTCAGCCATGTGAGAATCCGTGTTGTGCCGACAAGACGATGAGATTTTAAATAAATGAACTAAGTATGGGTAAAAATTGTTATGTCACAGCTTCTGAGGACTGTAAAGGTAAGAGCAAGATGCAGGAGTCAACAGTTCTGTAAAACAGCACATGAGTTTGAGTGCTAAAAGGAACTGGAAACCTACATATTTGCTGATATTTCAAATATCTGTTAAAAGATATAAACTGTAATGGACCCTGATCCTTGATTGTCACTGACTTCCCTTGAAACAGGTTTGAGCTTATGATGGAGGGATAAATTGCAAATGTATCAAATTCTCAGTTTTTCTGTTTTTTTTTTTTTTTTCCTCCATGGATTGACTCTCCCACTTCTGAGAACATTAGGACTTCACTAAGAGCTGTTCCTCTTTTGAGTCTTCTAGTAAACACAGGGGTTGCTGACTGGAAATCCCGTTCTCTGTCTGTCCCTCCCAGTGGATCACAGGCAGCACTCCAGCAGGAAGTACCTCAGTCTTCTAGGTCAAGTGGGATCCCATCATTCCCATGCATGTAGGCAGGCTCTGCCCTTTGCTTTGCTGTTGCCTTCCACAGCACATCAGTGAGGTGCTCAAGGTGCCTTTCTGTTGTTCACTTTATGAGTGATTTTGGTAACAAATATGTGTACTAACTCAGCCTGGTGTTGGTTCATTATTTCAGTACTTTACCTGCCAGCATGGTTGGTTTGACCATGCATTTTGGTTGTCTGTCAAACTGATTGTTTTTCATGTTTGCCCAGTCGGATGACACTTGTTAATTCATTTGAAGGTTGTTATTATTATTTTTAAAAGTATTTTGGACAATGTTTGCCTGTGCAAGTTGGCAAGGGCAAGGAATTAAGAGACCTGAATAACTTTTAACCCTATTGTGAGGATATATCCTAGAATGAACAAATGTCCATTCTGATAGACTTGTGAAACTAGAGAAGAGATTTTTTTGTTAAGTAGAACTCACTGTCAGCAACCATACTCAGCCTAGGACTTGACTGTGTGTTGCTTATGTTGGACTCAGAAGGAAGGTCATAAAGAAAAATTAGACTAGAGATGTGGTCAGTAAAGTCTTCCTGTTTCATGCTTGGTAAGAATAGGACTCCTAATAATAATAAGCAGAGAGAGAAGAATCAAGGCGAGGAGGAAAGTATGTGTGAGACTGCTAGGGAGAAGTAGACTTGAGAAAAAGTGAATTTGTTGATTTATAAACAAGACAATCTTTTCACTGAATGAAGGTAATATATAATTTTCTTTAGTCATTTTTGAAGATTGGGAAATGGAAATTGAGGATCAGTCTGGAGTTATCTCTTTTTATCAATGTTATGTTCTTGTAAGAATATGCAGAGATTTCTTTCTTATAATAAGCATTCTGTACTAGTTGGAAAATTATCAAGGAAGGGTTCCCTGCATACAGAAAGCACTTACTTTCCATACTCAAGGTTCACTTGGCAAGGAGAGAGAATTAACTGGTGCTGTAATGAGTTCCCTATTCTGAAAAAAAAACAAGAAGGACATGATGAACAAAGAAAGAAATGTTCATAAATCCAATGTGTCCTTGAGGAGAACAAGGCTTCTAAGGCTTAGAAGATAAAGCAGCAAGCTCTGAGACTCACGGGGGCAGAAATTAACGGCAAAGAGGAAAAGAATTAAAAGGCTTCAATCATTAGTAGTTTCAAAGGAACGGTTTCCTTTGTTTTCCTTGCCTTAAATGGACATCTATGTGGATCCTGGAGAACTAGACTTAACCTTGATGCAGAGTCTGAGAAGAAGTTTGAAAGAAACATTTGTGGCTGTTGACTCAAATGATAACCTGACATTGAGCATGGTGTTGCACAGAACTGATGTCAGCCCCACAGAACAGTGTTGATTATGCCCTTAAGATCTTCACCACCTCGTGGGAATACCAGAAAACACCATCCTCACCCCTCAACTTGAAAGTTATAATGGGACAGAGAGGACATCTGGGCTCCCGTGGGAGAGAAGCTCTCAATCAGTCAGTCAGTCTCTGGTTTTCAGATCTCTATTGTTCATGTTCTAAGGTTTGCAGTGCTGAACTGTAGCCATGTAAATGTTGAGCTTGCTGTCTGATCTACCCTGTGTAAGGTGATGCATTTTCCCCCTCTCTGATGTACCTGAATACAGTGGGATGAACAGCCCTTTGGAGCTGTCTCTCTCCATTTACTGCAGAGAAAGCATAAACAACTGAGCTGATTTAGGCTATAACAAGCTCCTAACTATCTATGGTGAGAGGAGAAGAATCTAACCTGAGCCCACTGGAGATAGATCTGAATATGTCAAATAAAGCAAAACCAGAGTGAGGGCTACAATGAAGGTGGGAGAGAAGAAGCCAAGTGGAAATTAAGATGACAAATCCCTACTGCAGGGTCTGTAATGTAAAATGTGATCTGTGGGTGTGACTGAGTTAGTGTCATTTGCTGTGATACCATTGACTGATGAAGCCTGGCTGTCCTGTAGGACACAGAGATCCAACTGATGCTAGGAGACAGCAGGGGATTATGTGAAAGGCCACCACCCTGGTATGACTGGATGTAATGAGCTCCAGGGTGGGGCTCTGACAGAAAAGAGAGTTATGGGCAAAGAGGAGACAGAGGCTTGTGCTGACCAAGAGGGTAGACAGAAGACAGAATGAGGAAGTCATGGAATGGAAAGGGTCCAGCTTTCCTGAAAAAGCCTTTTTCCAGTAGGGAAATTTAGGCATGTCCAGCTGAGGGGAACAAAGTTTATAAGGTCTCAAAAGGGACTTCATGCAGGAGAGAGACAAGATATCAAAGATAATTTCAGAATGATTGTGGTGTTCTGATCTGGGTCATTAGGCTGAGGACCAAAGAGCTGAGCAGTCTTGGTAGACATCAGGAGATTTCTGGGCTGTGAACTCGTGCTTTCTTCACAAAGGTTGCAATATGAAAGGAGGACAGGAGTTCTCCCTGGGAGAAGCCAAATTTGGCTAACCAAGTACCTTAATGCCCTATTAATTACTGTCTTTTTTTTTTTTTTTCCTTGCCTGTGATCTCTTCAGACACCTCCTAAAACGTATTGTGCTGCTATTTCATTCACTTTTTTCCTGTGGAGGGAGAAGGTGTGCCAAACCCGTTGAAGAATTCATGCACTCCAGAGGTTTATGTAACACCTGTTGAGGGTTTTTTTATCAATCAAATTTCTGAATATATCTGCTTTTGCAACTGTGGTCTCTTCTAACACTGCCTATTCTGTGAGGTGAGGTAGTCACAGAGTTCACACCATATTGAAACAGGCCAGTGTGAGGCTATGCTGGGAATGCCTAGCAGTCTCCAGTCTAATTTGGAAACAGCCTCTCAGTGTATCTGATTACTCTGGTCCTAAACTATTACCTTGGACCACAACTGATGGCTGGAGATCCAAAATCAGTTGCATCGATGTGAAGGGGAAAAGTAGATGAGGTTGGTTTGGGCATATTCAGTGTTCCCTGAATGCTAATGAAAAGAGAAACATGTTTGGCACCATTACAAGTCAAGCACCCTGAGGATTTCAAAATAGTGTCCTTTTTTATAACAGTAATAAATTTGTCAGTTATGTGGGAAAACATTGTGAAAAATGAATGTCTTTTACTGCATTCAGAACTGCTGTTCCAAATCCAGTGAGATAATGGCCAATAAAACTTTGAGCTGGGAGGTTGAGTTCTGCATTACTAAAGCTTCATTATGTGTGGTTTTAGAAAATGTACACATGTGACAGTGTCTCATTGTTCTTTTGCTGTTTTATTATTTTGTCACTATGAAGTGGCTTTGATTTCAGCTATGAAATGCAAGTTTAGCTTATATTGATCCTACTGTCTGTGTATATGTCCTTAGCAATTTTGCAGGATGTTGTTAAGACCAGTTCGGTTTTATTTTCAGCTGAACCATACTATACTCTATTCCCTATCAAAACAAATTTCATCCCAGTCCAAATGTACTTGGTGTATCTTTTTCTTTTTCTTCCCCTTTTTTTTTTTTTTTTTTTTGTTTGCATTGTAGAGTATGGTAATTGAGATCCCTCAGGTTTTCTGAATACTTAGAGGGAGTCAAAAGCCAATCTATTTAGGTATCCCAAGGCAGAGATTGTGACTGCAGTTCCCAGAACTGTTTTGTTAAATGGCAGGCTCTGTGGTGGGGCCATTCTCTTATCTTTATAGTATACAGATTCACCATCAGGTGTTAGGCTGGCACTCCCCATTAGGTTCCCTGTTGCAACTTCTAGGATAATGCAGACTTTCTTTATATCTTTGACAAACCTAGTAACACCTATTTTGAAAAATATTTATGCTTGGTCAGACTGGAATACAGTTAGGAGTTCTTCTGTAACCAGGTTCAGTTTTCAGCACTCAGTGAAAAAACTTCATCTCATGAAAATTTAGCATCTAAACCCATGTACATCACATTGCCAGTCCATTTGTGGGTTCTTTAGGTATTATAAATGTAATTCACAACAATGACACTTCATGTGTAATGTCTGGGGTTTTTTTCCTAACTGTGGTGTACAGTTTAGAAAATGATGCATAAGCTAGTACCCATTAGCAGATCCTTGGAGGGATGGCATAACAGACACAATGACTTCAAAAAGCATGAAAATACTGCAGCCTTTAGGACAGGGTATGTGAGTTTATTTTGTAGTGTGACTAATGCTATGCTAGGAAAAACAAACACTGTTTGTTGTGCTGGAGCAAAACCAATAGGCAAGGGCACGTGCTTGTATAAAAAGCCTACCCAGACAAATTGCAGAGTATTTTTGAACAGAGAAATGAAAGTGGTATCTAAGAACTGGCTTAGTGTAAACCAGGGAATGGTGTTGGCAACACCAGGGATCTTATGAAAGACTGTGAGGACTGTGTGTTAGTGCAGCATCATCGGTATCTCTCATCTGATCGAAACTGAACTCCTTGAGGGACTGTGGCAATTGTTTTCTCAGCACAGATGGACAAATCCTTGATCAAATAATTATTTTGAATAGCACTGAGCCTTTGCAAGGGGTACTGGGAGTAAAGCACAGTAAGACCATGCAAATTTTAAAAATTATGCTGGACAGAGAAGGGCAGGAGTGTTCATCATGGGCTGCCTCCTACCATGCTCTGCTCCAAAGGACATGTGTGTAGGAGAGAAGCAGAGTATTTTGTTGATCCCCTCTTGCAAAGGAAAGCTCAGCGTTGACAGTACATCTGCTACAGGATCAGAAAATGGAAATTGTTACTCTCCATTACCTCTCTTCTATCTCTGACACCTTGTCTGTTATTCATGGTTTTGACACAGTGTTATCACATGTATCTGTCTGGGACTTTGTAATGGAAGTGCTGTACCAAAACAGTGCAGAGAAATTTGCTGTTCTCCCTGGCAGGTTACAGCACACACATGCTACTAGAAAAACTCTTTCTGAAGTCACTCGATCAGATTTTGTTGCTGGTCATATGTATTTTTAGAAATGTCTTCAGTACTGTCCCTTGGATTGTGTACAAAAATGAGGGGGATAAGGTCCTTCATTTTATCTAAGGAGTCAAAGACAATTAAAGTCAGAGGATTCTAAAAGAGGGAATTGAAATCAGATGACTACTTTTGTTTTAGTTTATTTTAGAGGCAGACATTACGGTTTTTAATCTGTCTTATCTTGCCATCAGAAGCAGTCACAGTTAATTTTAGAGAGCTAAAATATAAACCAAAAGCACTTAAAAACCAGCACCAACTTTCATGCTTTTCAAGTAATTGCGTTTGTAAATAACACAGTATTATGAAACAGACTTCTAATTGTGTGTTACTGTTCCCCCTGTAACGATGCTGCACGGGGAGCAGCATTTCACTAAATATTCAGAGAGAGGTCCAGGTGGCTGGTTCCTGACATCCACATGGTTTTGATAACAAAAGAGGTCTTCTTCCTCTGTAACTGAGGAACTCCTTTACTCCTCCGCTCCTTCTCCCACTGCCGGCCAACAGGCTACAAAGCAAGTGTCCCCTTCCAATGCAGCCTGTGTTTGCTGAAACCCTGGTAGCTCCACTCAGGCCAGGTGCTCTCCTCCCACTCTCATGCCTGTACACTTTTCTGGGGAAAACACTGGCACTTGAAGGGCTTCAGCTGCCTGCTACCGCGGCTTGCCACTGCACAGCACTGCTTAGGAAACAGGATCTGTAAAAGAGTGCTGCCGAAGTCCTCTCAGATGATTTTTGGCAAAGAAGCAAAGAGGAACACTCTATTTGAGCACAGGAGGTTTAAAGCTTCTGTGCAGGTCTCCAGAGTCTCCCCAGGAGCAGTTGAATGGAAGCCTTACATGGGATAGGTGGGTTTAAGTCTGCACCAAATCACAGGACTGAGTGGTGGGAAGATGGGGGGTCCTAGCTCAGGGGACACACCTTCTTGTATCTCACTTTGGATATATTATTTTCTGATGGAAGGTGAAATGTTGATTCCCCTCTCCTTTCCTCTTTATGGAATTGTTTTGCCCACTGCTAATTTAAATCTCAGGCATAAAAGAAATCTTTGTGTTCAGATAAAAAACATAAAGGCTCACTCTAGAGGCAATTAAAAATGAACAGACAAAATATTATAATATACTGAACAATATTCAAATGCTTTATAACTTTTTCCACAAAAATACATCTACAGATTAGTCTAGAGGGATTTGATCCATAAAACAGAGCACTCTACTGACTTCTGGTATTTGCTGAAGTGGTGAGTGATTGGAAATACAAAAAAAAAAAAAAAATAAAGAAGGAGGAAAACAGCACAGAAGGGAGAAATTGAGAATATACCAGGAATTTCTGGAGCATTTTATGCTTCAAAAATATGCACATGTGGGTTGGGAACTGCTCCATAATTTTTATGAGATCTACCTTAAAAAGTCTGTCAGAAATGTTAGGGAGCCAAGGCTCTCATTCTTTTAGACCAGATTCTGACAGTGGAGCAAACCCAACAGGAAGGTCCCCAGGAGCCTTTTGTAGATAAAGTGGGCACACCATGTGAAACACTGATATCACAGGCACCAACAACCTAGCTATCACTCACATGTCTCCAGGAATGGTTCAAATGTCCAAAGACTCTCTGAGGTTGGAAATAGCAATGACAAATTCTGTGCTGGAGCAAATGTTACCTTTACCTCAGGTATTGCAAATAACTTGATAGAAATACAGTCTTCTGCCCAGATCAAATTTATCCTGCCAGCAATCTGCTGATGGAGAAACCTGGAGTCTGTGACAGTGAAACCCTGGTGAGAAACTCTCTGTCACCTCTCTCCTCACAGTACTGAATTTCCTGGTTTTTATGTCGCATACAGCTGATGGTGCAATAGAAAGACGAAGCTGATGGTTCTCTCTCTGTCACCAGAAAGTTGTCTATCTGGCCTAGGGGTAGTTTCTCAAAGATATACTTCTTACTTTTCTTATAGCCAAACTATGCTACAGAGAAAGGATTAATTAAAATAGAAACAGAAGAGAAGCTAGAGGGAGAAGCTGGAGGGAAAGCCATTGTGATGGGATAACTTTCTCTTGAATTAGTGCAATTAGGTTGTGTCATGATTAGACTCTGCCATGGAAAATTAGTCCCAAAGATGACCTTAAAAGATCATTAAACCATATTTTCTTCTGAACAGAAGTGCCTATTTATCAACATCATCCTTGACAGATGTGTGTCTAACTCTTCCTTAAAGATTCCTTAAAGAGATGGAGGCTTGAATTCAGGGCCTCAAAACTAAAATAAGCTTTAGCAAGCTATAGCAATGAACAGCTGTGATTACTAGAATTAAGCTTATATTCTAAGGAGCTGGAAATTCAATCATAATTTAAATATCTGAGTGTGTAGGCTAAGTAGACAAGCCACAAAGGTAATTCAAAATTAGGCTTTGTTGACAGCTGAGACAGTAAATATCCTGGTCTTGCTGCCTTTTTCAGTCTGTTTGTATGGATTTTTTCAATTTATTTAAAAATTGAGTGTTTTCTCTGTATTTCATAATACAGTTTTGACTAAAGATACACAAATATCTTAATATCTTTTGGTAGGGAGGAGGGAGGAGCACATTTTTTGGTTTTAATTGAGAATTATTTTCTACCTTCATTTCACATGGAGTAGAGGCAAGCAGGTGGTGGGTGGCAAGGCAGTAAGTAACCAGTTAAGATTCTCCAACTTCTTACCTGCCTCCACACGGGTTTGCAAAAACTGCTGCTGAGAATCCGTATTTGCTACTTACTTGGGTTTATTTGGTTTAAATGTCTGGATAACTGCTTCTGTCTCTTTTGTGCTTACTATGGCCTTCTTTTAGAATCCTTTCTCTTCAAAATTGCTGAGGGATGTATGGAGAAAATTGTCTGTGAACTGAACTCTTTACTTCAGAATTGGGTCATGAGTTATTGTCTGAGAGTTTGGTCCTTTAAACTAAACTGTCAGCAAGAATCATTGAAATTGCTAGGAAATACACTGTTAAAAGAATCAGCTTGGTTTTACCTGCACATCAAAGGAGGCTGCTCTTTGTACTTCAGCAAGCCTGGAATTTAGATATTAGTTAGGATTGTTTTAGAGCACAGACTTAATTCTGGCACATACCTTCATCTCTCTGATACTTTGCTCCAGAGCCAATGTAGTTAAGACTACAGTGTTTTGAACTGAGTGCATCCTTTACAGATATGAATCCCTTTTGCTAAAATGAGGAAAAAGTGAAGAATATTGTGACTGACAGCTCAATCCCAGCTTTGCATCTAAGCAAAACCCTGTTCCATGTACAAGGCAGGAAGTGAATTGCAGAGGTTCAGAAATAGCACAGAAACCTACATTCTGCTTGCAAATGCACCATTCAGTGCTTCCACAGGGGCTGTAGCTCAGTCCCCTGCAAAAAAAGCAGCATTCCTGGTGTGGAATAACATGTAAAAAGCTATGTTGTGATACACACTCACAATAAGGCTGCCTTACAGCAGATAGGAAATCTTCTAATTGCTTGGAGGATGCGGTGGAAGGTTGCCTCAATTCCAAGGCTTTGAGAGAAAATGAAGCTGAGTGAGGCAAAGCAGGACTTTGGAGGTTCAGTCTGGTCCCATGAAACTGCAGCTGGGTCAGATTGGGTGCATGCTAAGGGAAAATGAGCTAGGATCCAGCACCTTTGGGTCAATATGGAAAGCAAGACCTGGCATTTATAGCTAATGAAAAGTGTTAAAGTAGCTCTAAGCACGCTGAGCTCCATCCAGCAGTCTGCTTTATTTTGGTTCTTTTTCTCTTACAGTGGGACTGGGTTTAAGTAACAGCGGGTCTGTGTAATGAAATCTCTTAAAATGACCTAGAAAAGAGATTTAGCTGACCCTGTGTGCTTATTCCCAGCTCCCAGAACTGTCCCTTCTTTTCTTTGCAGAATTCTTTCATTCCTAAGGCCCAGTGTGGGCAAGAATACACATGTACACAATATGCATGCCTGCAGATTACTCAGGTGCTGGAGGCTTCACAGTGTGAGACAGGGCATCAAACAGGCCAAGGTGAAAGCAAATCAGCTGTCACTTCCTGCCCTTCCCATGCCAGCACATGATTAATATCCCAAGGTGTTCTGGTGAGGGAATTGTTGAGGAGCAGTGTCATGCTGGCTGCAGCTCTGGGAAGTATGCTGGCATCGCCCAGATGAGCGCAAGCTCAACGTTACTGTTCAGCCACTGCAGAGGGTCCAGGGTGTCCCCAAAATATTGCACAGGTGCAGTCTGGCCACAGGTGTGTTATCTGTGTCCAGTGCACTGCCTCAGGATGATCAGTGGGAAGGCAGAGTTCCAGTGCTCAGGGTGGTGACGGTGGGGAAATACTGAAGCAGTGGTAGAAAGCCATGTCCTAATTCCACCAGGGCGGCACTGGTTGTTTTTTTGCACCTCTGAAATAATCTGCTGTATCAATAGGCTGCTGAAACTACCAGAGTCTATCCAGGGAGTGTTAAGATCACAGAGGATTGAGCTGCTGTTTTGGAAGGCACAAGTCTCTAGCACTCACTGAAAACTTGCAGATGAAATCCTGAAAGTCTTGAAATTTCTAGAGGAGTAGTGAGAAACAAAAGACATGGGCATAATAGTGCTGTGGTATTCTGCCATATTTAATGCAGTTTATAGTAAATGTGTGTCTGTAAATAAGTATGTATTCATCTCTTTGTTAAATAGTTTCTCTACGTATGACTCTAGGAGTTCTTCATATTAAAATTATGAGAATATATAGTTCCACATCACCTATATTTGCAATCCCATTGTAGAAGAAAAGTATTGTGTTAGTTTCTGTTTGGTGCATTTCAGGAGCAAATATCCGAATCTGGTTTATTCAGATGCACCAAACACACTTAGTTGCAATGATGGAAGTTATATGATCTTTTGCAATGTCATTTTCTATTTGCCTGAATGGAAAATATACAGCCCCTTCTTTTTCCCCACCTGAAAAAAATAATAATCTGGGAATTGCTTTAAGTGCTGTAAAACACCCACCTGAGATACAAAACGTAGAAACAGAATTGTCAGCCTTCCCGAATGATTAATCCTGGATTTTAAATGACAAACAAAAAATTCATCTCAAATGACAATTTTCAGGAAACCACAACTAAATGGGAGGACAACTTTCCATTGACCCAGCTGAGTTTATTTTCATCTATACTTCATGGCATCCTTTTCCATGGTTAGTCCCATGGGATAATTTAATAACAAGCATTTCACTCACTGTGAAACAGGTAATGGAAAAGCAGTGCAATGAAAGTTTTGAGACTTTCAGAACACATCCATTCCCAGGCCTCTCAATTTCCTGTTTGGAATGAAGGGAAGGACACGAGCATAGGACACTTGAGGGCTGGACCTCCACCTCAGCTCCTGCTGTGCTCTGCGCCACTGTCATGCAGCAGCAGAGCTCCAGGTTTGGTGGGGTGGTGCTACCACCCTTGCTTTAGTAGAGCCCTGCAGGGATGTGCCTGCAGCCCGTGCTACAAATGGGAATAACATCACCATGTGCTCCTTTCCTCACTGTGTGTCACAGTTTTCTCTGCCAACAGCTTCATTGATCAAGGCATAAAGGGATCTGACATATAGGGAGCTGACATTTGCTGTCCTGTCAGCACAGAGAGGAATGCTGGCTCTGCAACCTCTTCAATGAAGGGAAAAACGTGAAATCGCTTTGCTCCCCTTCTGCAGAGAAGTCATTAACCTCAGTTGCAGGGAAGGGGGTAGATTTTTAAACCCCTTGCCTGGGGGATTAGACAAACAACTGCTCTTAATGTCAGCATTGGTATGTCTGAGTAAGTTAGTCCCTTTCTGAAAACATAACCCAGGTGAGCAGAGGTTCTGACTGTGCAACTTTAGCCCAAGTAGATGGAGGAGAACAGGGCTTACAAAACAAAGGCCAGACTCAGGCCTGTTTATGATAAAGGAACATTTACATATTTACATTTATCAATGTCAATTTTGAAGAATATATATATATATATATATACATGGTTATATATATAGTATTCACTGTGAAAAATAAAAGGCTCTTCACAAATATTTTGGCATTGTGCCTTAAAAAAAAAATGACACTTTCCACTGCCAGTCATGACTTTAAGTCAGATTATGGCTAAAAATATTAAGGGAAGATCACCACAGCAACAATCACATTGCTCCCCTTCTGCAGAGGAAATGGAAAAACACTCAAACTTTGCCAACTTGAATAAATTACCCAGATTATCAGAACTGTAAGGAAAGCCATATGTAAGCAACTCAGTGTGTTTGTGTGTCTGGGAGGGTGTGCGAATGTGTTAACTGGGTTGTAACCCATTAAATATTTAAGTCAAAGGGGGCAACTCTGAAAATATGCTCAAGAGACAAAAATTACTATGGTTGTACCTGAATTGGCCAGCAGATACCATGTGAAGGGTAGTGCTCACTGCAACAGTGGGGGACTCCAGTCCAGCTGCTGGGCTGGGCTCTCCTGCCCATGGTGGCCTGGAGATGGGATGGAGCACGTTGATGCTCGCTTGGTCTTGCGCCAATGTGGAGCTGAGAAAGGGCTGCTTTGCTCACACAGATGCACTCTTACTCCAGTCTCATAGCTGTTTGTACTTATTCGGCATAGTTTGCTCTGCCAAAGTAAAATGTCTCGTTAGCCAAGGGGAGAAGAACAGGGGTGGAAGGGTGAGGGGGAAGGAGCAATATTGTCACTGCTTGACTTGAAGCACATTATGCAGGAGTCTGCACTGGAAACCTCCTC
The DNA here is from genome assembly GCA_013400175.1 of Phainopepla nitens. Taxonomy (NCBI): domain Eukaryota; kingdom Metazoa; phylum Chordata; class Aves; order Passeriformes; family Bombycillidae; genus Phainopepla; species Phainopepla nitens. The sequence goes on along the minus strand of VXBQ01010467.1, from coordinate 113,037 downwards.
TTACCAGGCTGCCCACACTGTCAGTGAAGATAGGATGGCTTTTATTGAGGCAGTCCAAGGACATAACTTAGAATAGTTGAAATGATGTCAAGCTCTTTGGTGAATTCGTATTGCGTTAAAGACTCTAAAATCATCTTACGGAAGCCCAAAGCATGTGGCTTTTGAGCACTGGAAGAAAAGGCAGAGAGTGCAAAGGCTGTGCGTTCCCATTCTCTTGCCATTACTATGAGCACTTCTTTAGCTGTTTGTAGGATTGTTGTCTGTCCAGGGGGCTGCTATCGCTTTCTGGCTTGGATTTCTAGCTAGAAAGGATCCTCAGTTATTTTTGGGATCACACATTTAAATAAATGGTGCTTGACTGGTCTGTGTCTTTAGCTTTTTCTACTTTCCAGATTCACAGATGTTTTGCAAAGGAGGTGTGTGCTCCTGCTGAACAAATATAAACATACTGATAACAGACTTGCTTTTCTTTACGCTTTTTTTTCTTTTTCTTTTTTTTTTATGTAGGCCAATGCAGCTTGGGCTTGGCCAGATGATCTAAGTGATGCCAGTGATATCCTGGCCCCGTTTGAAGTATCTACTGAATGATGAGTGCAGTATATGTTGTGTCTATAGTCTGTTGGTGCAGACTGAATTCCAGTAATGACCCATACCTGATGGTAACATGGCTGGAAAATGGTTACAGTGGCTGCTATCAGAAGCATATGGGGCTCTCTCCTGACTTGCAGAACATGCTGTTCAGGGCCCTCATGTGCCAGTGCCAGAGAGGCACATGAGCAAGCAGGAGGTTTCAGTTTGATCAGGCTGGCTGAAAACTCCTGCTGTTACCTCCAGCTTGTAAAGAGCAGTTTATGGTGAATTTGGTTGCTCTGCAGTAGTCTGCTTCTTGGTCTTTAAAGTGCAAATTTTAAAATTTTCTTGCCAACTCATTTGGAGAGCCCTATGGGCCCTTGCTCTCTTTTCTGTCTTTTGATGGCTAGCACCTTGCTGTGCCCACTGTGGCTTCAAGGCTGGCAGCCTGCTTAACCGCAGGGCCTTGCCACATGGCATGGGTTTTGTGCTGGGTTGGTGGTGACATTGAGCTATTGCAGTGGGGAAAAGCTAACAGCAGCAGCCGGCGTTAATGAATCCTACATCACCCAGGATCAAGGACAGGAATCTCAGAGCTCAGAGGGTTTTCTTGGAGGTCTGCTGCACTCTTGATATGTGAGTGAGTGGATGAGATGAAAGCACATCTGGATGGGCTAAAGAATGCATAAGCACTGGAATTCTTTTACTTAATTCAGGGCTTGTGCATTAGTTGGTTTGTTTTGGTTTGTTGGTGGTTTGGTTTTTTTTTCTTCCATCTCTTTTTGAGATTTGCTTGTCTTTCTGTGTCAGGAAAGATGAGTGGTACATGTGATTAGATGTATGTCCAGTATGATTCTTTTATTGTGTGTGGGACCTTTAAAAATAAAGTGTTCCCCAGGCTGTAGTTCAGAAGGGAATGCTATGCATCAATGCATGATAGCCCTTACAGTGAGTTGCACTCTTGTTTGTTTCCCCTGTAGTTGTTATTTCTCTCCTTGCTTGTTTGATCTAATTTGAAACAAAAACTATTCTGGTTGTAGGCAATTTTAATCTAGGCATTCAGGAAACGGAACAGGATTAGATCTACAGAAAAATACAACTGTGAAAATCCTACCAGAACAGCATTTGCTTCCCCCACCATCCTGTCAAAGTCAGGTCTGATCAGGATGCCTCCTCTATACCACCCTGACCTACCTCTTAGGAAGACAGATTCTGAACTGGATGATAATGGACACTGATTTTCTTTTCCCTTCAAAATCACTGTCTCTAAAGTAAAGTCTGTATGTTATAACCAACACTCTAGTCTAGAAAGCTGAAGTGATTCCCAACCCGTATCTGAGTTCCCGATAATGAGATAATATGTGAGAAGCCACCAATTTCTTTCATACAGATTTACAGGATGAAAACCTCAAATATGAGGGATTTATCTAAAGCAGCTGTGGGTCTTGCCTGCATTTTAGTTTGGGAATTGGTTGGCTGTATTATAGTTTGGGAATAACAGACTCGGTAGCCTCTAAACTGAACTTGGCTTCACAGAGTGCCTTTCTGGGGACTACTTTATTCTGTTTGTTGTACCTTCCTGTCAAGTGTGATGGGAAATCAGTGATGAACAGGAGGTCCCTAATCTCCATGGATACTTGTCTCTGCATGGTGTCAAAATATGAGTTGACTGTTAATTTTCTCATATTTTGCATATGACTAATTTACTTAGGAAGGGAGAGAAACGAAGGAGGTTATTTGAGATTGAAATAAAAAATGAGAGAAAGAAAATTTGGCAGTGGGTCTCAACTGTAGCTGCTGGGAGGCCTGTCCCATACCTGCATCCCCCAAGCTTGTTGTCAGCTCTCATGCTTTGTTCTGTGCTCAGAGCAGGGTCTCAAAGGAACACAGCTGCTGCAGCTGCTCATAGGCCAAAAGGTGACCTTTCAAGTAGCTGAGGCATGATGCATTATTTAGTGCATTCCTGGCTAAAATGGAAATGAAATATTTTCGTTAGCAGAAAGATTTGTTTGTCCTTTCACTTGGATGCATCCTTTTTGCATCAAACTGTAGTGTGGCATGCACACCACTCCTTGGGGTTTCTTCTGAGCAAAGTTTTTGGTAAGACTTTGAAAGAACACTGACTGTTTACTAGAAGGACCCTACTAGTCAAATGTAATAGACTTCAGTTTAGAGGTTTAGAAGTTTGCAAAAAAACCAACTTCTATTTAAATAATGTACAAGACTGAAAGCTTCCTGGTGAAGTGTATGTCTTTAGACTATCAGCTGATACTGGAAAGTACCATAACCAGCTGTTATTTCAACATGACATGTTTTGCTTCTTTCAATTAATCAAGAGTGTCTTGGAAGTTGCCATAGCAGGGCATTCATTACAGGGATGTTTAATGAGTAGAATAGTAGTGTAATTTGCATAGAGAGAGGCTTCAGCAGTGATCCCAGTGATCTGTGATAGTCAGGTACTTAGGCACCCTGTGTATCTATTGGGTGAAGGAGGGGAGGCAGATGGGACCAATTTTTTCACAATACTGACATTAAATTTTCCATGTGGCCTTCCAGACAGAGATTCAAAGAGGCTGGACTCTACCTCTCCTGCTGACTGTGAATGAAGACTGCAGTATACTCAGCTACAAGTCCATCTGCTCTTCAACTTTTTTTTTTTTTAAATCTGTCTAAGAGTGTTTTTCCTTTGAAGTTTCCAGCACTGTTTATGAAGGCTCAGAAGGGGTACTATTCATATGTTTCAGATGAAGAAAGCTGAACTGTCAAAGTAACAAGTGACTTGAGAATAGCCAGTATTCTCGAAGGCATCAGCATTTAGGAGGACCTGGGAAAAGATCCTCTGCTTTCACTGGTCTCATCAAGCCCCAAAACACAGGGAGGAGAAAAAATCTGCACAAATGAAGAAGTGCTCAGCAGACCATGCTATGTTGTTGAAAACCCCAGTGGTAAAAAATTTTCATAAAATAATAGGTATCTGCTTCTGTGGGATTATTTTTAGCAGTAAAAGAGTAGATGGTATAAGACAAGTGAAGAGAGATTCCATAAATAACTGTGTTTCAGTTACCTGTTTGGCATACTCCTAATTGTTACAACAAACAGCACAAGATGACAAAAAAGGAGCACATTTCTACTCAGAAGATAAACTGCTTTTTAAAAAGAAAGGAATGAAACCCTGCTCTAGCATTTTTTAGAATCCCAGTTAATTGAAATGGACACAACTGGAGAAGCATAGACACCTGAGCAGCTTTCAAGACATTTCTCTGCTGTGTTCCCACTGACTCCAAGACCTTATTTCCAAACACAATGTCTGCTCATCCTAGTGCAGCACCCTTCAAACTAAACTTCCTCAAAGGATCCAGCAGACATGGTCTGAGAAAAGAGCTAAGCACAAGTTGGTAAGCACTCACTGCAGGGAGTTCTAAGTGCTGCTGGGATTTAGTCAAACAGTAAAGTACAAGCTTCTACTATGACTCATCTAGTGTAAAGCTAGTGCTAAGTATTGTACATAATTAAGACAGCATTATTACAGTGAGATGGCACTTCTTTTTTTGGTGTGGTTAAAGTCTTGAAAAGATGTAATGTTTTCAGCCTCGGAGCTGTGAAGATGAGGAGCTCTGATAGGAGTTAATTCTAAAAGATATCATGGCTACAGTGAATTCAGATCATAATTTATGTTATTGCTGAAGCTTTGCATGCATATTTCTGTTGCCTTTGTGAAAAGCTGTGGTATTTGTGAGAATAAACATGACCTTAGAGTTGTGCTCATTAGATAACACTTGCAACACTGGCCTCTCTACACATTCTGAGAGTTTTCATAATTTTTAAACCCAAAAATCAAGTATTTTATATTGAGCCAACTTTCTTATAGAGGTCCTAATGGTTTTTCAAGTAACAGGCACAAAAAATTTTATTTGCCATTGGATGCAACAGAAGATGTAATATCAGTGAGCTACAGATTCAATATTTGAACACCGACTATCAGCAGGTACAGAAGTATTAGTAAGACATTATCCCTGCCAATGAGAAAAATTGAGCAAGTAAGTAATTCCAATTTGCTTACTTGTCTCAGCTTTTTCCTTTAGAGGTCCACAAATCAACTTTTCTTTTAGTGAATGCATGATCTGGGTAAAATAATACTGTGGTATAATGCAAAGAAATTCAGCTTATTGGTCATTTTAAAACCATTTGTTCAAGTTACTTAATTCTCATTATCCTTGACTAGAACCTCTGATGGTGTTATGATATTCTTTCTGTTCATTGATTATCTGTCTGACTTGTGAGGGAGGGGTGAGAAAGCAGACTGCAATATGGTGACATGGACCATTTTAAGGGACAGGACTTTAAAAGAACCCATTTCCACCTGTGTATTCCAGTGGATGCTTTTCTAGTATGTTTATGCTCTTACTGGAAAATCTATTGGCTACTTCTTCAATTAAACTTCACCACCATTTTTCTTATGGTTTCCTAACATGTTTTTAGACCGTGTTTCATGCACATCTCAGAGGAATTATTTGTGTAACTTACAGGAACTATAGAGTCTCAGGAGATCCCAGGCGAACAATGCACTTGGATGAAGACATCTCAACTACTGCCAGTGAGCCCTTTCTTTTTGTATGAATTGAACAACAATATTTTAGAAGTCTGAATATTAAGAATTCCAAGGGTCTTTCTGAAAAAATGATCATTTAGTATAAAAGATCAATTCCTGTTTTGTTTGCACTGCCACTTTTTGGATGAGTTTCCAACCTATTAGTGTAGCAGTAAATGCTCCCCCAGCAACCGACCATTGATGTTTTGAAAGCAAATCAAAAGCAGTGTAAGGCTGTTGAAGAAAAGGGCTTGACAGGAAAAGAGTGAAAGATCATACCATTCCTATGGTAGCTGCAAAAGTTTGTGAAGATTACAGCTGAGAGAGGGATGGGCCAGAGACCAGAGAGAGAGACCAAGGGATCAAGGACAAGATATCTGCCTGCAGAGTTTTGTCCTAACATGCCTTCTTGCAGGCTCACAGCCTAAACAGCACAACTAAAACTCTGTAGGGTTGATCTGTTAGGGGCACACCACCAGAGGTGGAATTGTGTGAGAGGATGGGTAAGCCTCAAATGAGAGAGCACCTGTTGACCCTGGTTTTTACCTTGGACTTTGTTCAGCCCTGACAGGATTTATAAAGAGTCTGGACGTGTGAGAGAAATACAGTGCATGCCGGTTCTTTGTAACATAAGGTTTTCACTTCAGCTGAGGGGCCAGGGACCTTGCTGTGGGTGCATGCTGGAGTTGCACTTCTGATGCACTCTCAGCTTCTCTGGCTTTAATCTTTATTCCAACCACGAGCTCACTACAAGCCCAAAGGGAAAAGTATTTGTATTCCACTGTGCGCATTGACAGTAATTTTGTGGGTGCAGCACAACACTGTAGGAAGAGACAGGTATATGGAGCATTTAGAAGGCAATAATTTATTCTAACTTTTTAATTTATTTATTATTTTTAGCCACACTCCAAAAGTTATAGTGGGAATAGCAAAGGAAAGAACTTGCAGACTTGACAAAAATCAAAGCCTGAAGTTTGTGCTGGATGGGTTTAGTTGGCACACATCTGTGATTATGAAATGAATTTTGGATTGCTTTTGAACTTCATATGGATAATGATTCATCCTTTTGATTTCCCTTTTCCCTCCAGAACATCCGCCATTAACAAACCAACCAGTTGCAATGTTTTACAGTCCACATTTGAACCCATTTCTCAAAAGATTGCACATTTCCTTGACTAAACAATTATTCAGCTCATTTACACAGAGATGAGGTCAGTCTTGGGACTGGAAAATGAATCAACAACCCTTTCTGGCAAGCATTTATGAAATGGTCAAGAAGAAATTGCAATAGAAACATTAAACTGCAACTTCATATTGCAGAAATGCAACATCAATGGGCAGCTTAAGTTTTTCTGTACAATCAGATATTGTACAGCCTTGGTTCGGTTGAGTTGAGCCCATTGCAGGGTTTAGGCACAAGCCTGAAGATGGAATTACACAACTGAAGTTAAGATGTGCTTAAGCGTTTTGTTGTGTATGGGCCTGCACGCTGCATCTGTGTTTGTATTAAGAAGAAAAGCTGTTCTACAAGACATTCAGGCATTTTAAAATGTATTTTTGTTCTGAACTGGAACAGGAAGTTGTATCTTTTAATGAAATTTAGGAGACCTTTAATTCCAGAAATCTTGTAATTGAGCATACTTGAAATATTGTGTGTCAGTAATGTTGAAATGATTTGAGACATTAAGATTGAAATATTGCATGTCCACATATGTTACTAAATTAATTAGAAGCAACTGTTAACTAAGCATGCTGGGATTGCCTAGGTTGTGTATTACCACCCCGTGGATATAGAAAAGAGCTGTGGTCTGGTCTAGCTTCTTGGCTGAGATGCAATGTTCCATGAACATGCTTCTCAGCTGAGAAATAAAACAAGGATATTCATCTGTGCAAAGTAGATCTGGACCTACTAAACCCTGCTCAGTGCAGCTGGATTTAGGTAGGGACATCTCAAGTGTCTTGTACCAGGTCTTTGCTGCAAGTGCTTCAGAAATGCAGGTCACAGACCCTTTACTTTTGCTTGTAGATGGTTTGGGTTTTCCTTGGCTTGTTTGTTCTGCCTTTGATGTATCCAAGATGATTCCATACTGTCCTGGAATCATGGTAGTTTGGGCACAGCACCATCATTTTTATCTGATGCAGCACATGGTAGCTGAGCCCCTCTGGAGCTGTGGGCTGCAGCTCTGCAGCAGCCAGCCAGGGTGCAGAACTAAGCTGCGGCTACTTAAAGTCAAGCTGGATCTTTGCAGCAACTTTATTGTTACCTTCAAGCCTGTTCTGCCATGGACATCCTACTACCTGAGGACTGCAGCCTGGCTTTAAATTTAAAAGCTAAAATTTGCAAATCAAAGCTAAGCTTGTTTTGGTGACTTCTTACAAACTATATTACTATAATTGATTGATTAAGTATACAGCAAGAATGATAGACAAAGTCTTACCAGACTGAATATATCGCTTGTTCTGCCTGTCTCTAGATATAGTGACTGTCCAAAAGGGAGTAGATATCTGGAAATAGTCTTTGAATGGGAATCATATTTTGTTCCCCTCTGTTTTCCCCGCTCTTCAAGTCACAATCTCTTTCCTCAGTCTCATTGCCTGACAGATCAAGCCAAGTGCTTATTTGGGTAGGTGGGCTTAAGAGGACTGAAAAAATTGTTTTAGAGAGGAAACTTTCCATGGCCCAGGCACATGGCACCTGTGGTGAAGCTTATTCAGACAAATGTTTTATCTAAAATGGCCTTTCCTGCTTAAGTCTCTAGGTCATTATGGCTTTGCTTGGATGTCCTGCCCTTTTCTTTTGGGGTTGAAATAAATATCTGAGATTCACAGTCATTGTGTCCCTGTCAGCTTCTGGGTCAGTTGGCCAGCAGAGAAGTTGCCTAATCCCATTTTTGAGAGATGTTGTTTCATCTTTTATCGCCTCAACTCCAGCATAACATAAACTAGTAAATCTAGCTGGAGACTGTGAATATTGCCCCTTATGACAGACCCCTCTGCCCTTACTTGGCGCCTCTCATACTCTTCCTGTAAGAAACTAGGGCAGTTTCTAGTATCCAGTCAACAGAAATCTTTGGATTCAAATGTCCTGGATTCTGTGTGCATGATGATCATTATTATTATTATTATTATTATTATTATTATTATTATTATTGCATTTTGCTGCAGTTACTACATGGTGTGGTTATATTTCTGTTTTAAGAAACAGAATAGCTTCATAAACGAGTACAAAAAGATGTGTGTGTTTTCCCAAGCTTGTATGTACTTTACTGTAATCTGACACTTACCATACAAAATACATTTTATATAATTGGCAGTGGCAGACGCAATCTGATAGAAAAAAAATATTGTATTGAACGATACACTGTGTATCACTGACAGTGACTTGCAGCAGTATTTCCATAAAAGTAAAGGATAATTTAGTGCTTGAAAGTCAGGCCTCAAAACCAAAATAAAATGTTTTTCTGTTTCTGTAGCTAGCCTAGGATATATCTCCCCTCACTGCAGACATCAGCAGTGTAGACACATATGGCAAAACCCATCACCCCAAGCTCCCTTTGCAGTCAATACAGGGAGCAGGCACTTTTAGGCCATGATTCATCTGACCTATTTACATGTCTGCTGTAGGAGGAGATGAATCACTGCCTAGACTAGATCTGTGCGGAGGATAAACGGAGCCTAAGATGGCCAGCACAGATGTAGATGCTTGTAAAGATCTACAGTTCGAATTTAGGCTTTCAGTTTGGAACAACAGTTTTCCAGAGCAGAGTAAAATTTCCTAAGTCGTGCTTTCCTAGCAGAATATGTATGTGTATGAATATATACATCTATGGTATTTTTCTTCCTGCAACAGAAACATTTGCAACAATATCTTTTGAACACCGGCCCTATATCCCCTTCCAAATGTTCTACCATCTGAAGAGCTGCCATTTTCTCTGTCTCTGCCTCTGCCCCTCTTTCACCCATACAGACATGTGTACACATACCATAGTTCAGAGCTGGGCCTTCTGAGTTTTCAGCATTAACTTAAAATACATTCCTCCGTGTGTGGTAATCAGAGCTGCTGCTACACACAGACAGATATATTAACTGGGTTTGTTTTTAAAAAAAATTGAAAGCAAAATATGCAAACAAAAACATCAAATGAAGATTTCTGAAAAATCCTTCTGTTTAAAAATAACATTTTTATTAGTTTGGTTCTTTTCTTCTAGGATCTGCTCTACTCTGCCTGCAGCCTTGGTGAGGCAGAGCATCACAGGAAGAGGAACATGAATTCCTGGGAGACAAGTACTGATGCAGAGGAAGGCGGAAGACTAGACTTGATCGTCTAAGAGTGCAGCTTCCTAAGTAAAGCTGTGAGATGACAAGAGGGAGGCACAGTTGCGTTATTATGTATAGAATGCCAGAGTTGAGAGAGTCTGGATTCTCGAGAATGATGTCCTGGCAGGTACTCTTGTGCACATGCTGTAGTATAATGTTCCGGTGCATCCATACGTCCATCTATGCTGCAAATGGCATGGGGGTGATATTTAAAAAAAAAAAAGAAGAAATGAAACCACCCTGCTGGAGAGCTTTACAAAGCTCATCTGCTCCTGAGGAGTGCTTGGTGTAGCTACAGCAGGCAAAACATCCCTCCCATCTAGTCACTGGCACACAGCACAGCAACCCATTTATATGAGCACCTGGCTGATCAGTTTGCCTGTGACAGATCTTGGCACTCCCTCTCCTCTGGCTGTAAAGCTTTACTGACTTGTGTGTTTTTTCCCCCCACAAACTCTTGTCTGGCATGGGAGGACTTGGAACAGAACAACCCTGTCTCTGGCAACAACAGGAAGGTGCATTTTAGATAACCCTTTAGGGTGCAAGCTTCACATCCATTTAAGGGCTTTTCTGTGGGGTTAAGGGGAAGGACTGTCCATCATCTGAAATCTATTGCTGTGGGAAGAGTGCCTGTGACTACAAAGGTCTTTGGCAAAGGCACGAGCCTCTGAAGGCTGCTCTGAGAAATGGATATGCGCTCACAGTTCCCCACAGGGTGCTGTGCAGAAGAGAGCACTCTGCCACCGGTCATCCCAGTCCATCATTCATTAAACATAACGCCCTACAGGAAAATCAGGGTTTTGTGTTTTCCATAGCCCCTCCTGCATCAACCATGACGTCAGTAGTTTGGAACCATGGAAGTTAAATTGAGGCCAGCGCAGTCTAATAAGCAAGGGATAGCAAATGCTAAGGAGTCAAGGTAATGAGAAAATACCTGCCATCTGGAGCTGTCATAAGCATGAATTTACATTCCTCCCCACAAAATAAATAAATCACAGCCTGCAAAACATTACTCTCCCTGGATGCCAAGTCCCACTCCTGCCGCTGCCACCAAAAATTTTGGCCTCCCCACTCTCTGCGTAGTCGGTGTCTTGTGCTGAAAGCCCCAGGGTGACGTGCCTGGGCGCGGGGGGACATCTGCAACCGCTGCCTGCTCAGGCGCGATGGCTGGAGCGGGATCTGTTCCGCTGCATCCGCTCAGTCCAGCCCTCGCTCTGACGGAAAGTTTTCCTCCTGGCTCTGACAGCACCGCAGCCACTTGGGGAAGCACATGACTTCCTTGGGAGACAGTGTTTCTTATTTGTGTTGCGGGCCTCCAGCAGGCATGGCACCGAGGCAATATTTATATCAGTTTTTGTAACATCATCACAGCAGCTGCAATTTTGGGAACTGAAGTGCTGTCTGGAAGTGGGAGAGAGAGGCACAAAGCACCACACGCCACATAGAAATGTGAATGCAAAGAGGGAAAAAAAGAAACAAAAAAAAGGAAAAGAAAATAAAATTGGCAACCAGCCTCCTCCCCCAGAAAGCTCATTGTGTTCCTGGGTGCCAGGGGCGCTGCTTGCCCTCCAGATGGTTACCACAGGGCCCATCTGTGTAAAAGTGAGTCAATGGCAATTGCAGCTCAGGATGCATGTGATGGGATCAGATTTGTCCCCTCAGGGTGCTTACACTCCTGGGGGAGGAGGACAGCGGGAGGGGAGTCCTCCAGCCAGGTGGCTTTTTGTGCTACAAGCCGAGCAGTGTTCAGCAGTTTTCTCATACCCTTCAGCTGTGAGAAAGCATAGGGCAACACTTGTGTGCAGGTAACCAGGCTGCCCCCAAAACTGCTGCAGCCCCATGCTGTGCTTTGGCAATCAGCCCTAGCAAGCTCCTTATCCCACCTACAATGCCATGGTGGTGCAGCCATGCTGCTCCCAGGTGCCCAGCTCGGATCTCTGACCCACAACCTTCATGTGTCCTGACTTCTGTGGCTGGGAGATCCTCAGAGAGGTAGGATAGGGGTCCTGTCTTCCAGAAATTTGCTGCTTCCCATTACAGGTATGTGACCCAATTCTCTCCTTTTCTGCCCCCTGGCTTGATTTCCATGGTGTTTAGCCAGTGAGGTTTGAGGCTTCTCTGGTGCAGTGGGGCTGGAAGTCATAGCTGCCTGAAAGACAGTAGAGTTGTCTTCACTGTGTTCCTTTGTTCCTTCGTTTGCCCTGCAGCAGAGGCAAGTGTGTGCCCTTGGTGGGTGCCATGTGTGTAAGAGGGGCTCTCCATTGCCCATGCATGTTCTCAGTAGGTGGTTTCTAGCTCTGCTGCCAAACAGCAGCAGCTGGCAGAACATAGGCCTGAATTTTTCCCTGTCCATTGTTTTTTTCTCCATGTACCTCCACTGGCCTGTGGAGTTATGTCTGACAGAGGAGGTGTCACGCAGTCTCCAGTTACCTTAGGCTTGATGAAACGGAAGAAAGTTGATGTGGAGCTAAAAAAGCTCCCACAAAGTGCAGGCCCAGACCCATCAGGTGATGCACATTTTATCATGGGCAAGAGCTGAAGGTCATTTGACCCAAATATAGCTGTGTGGTGCAAAACACCTTCATTGTCCTGGACAGCACAAGGTCTCTAGAAAAAGCTGGGCTGCCAATGAGCTCTCCATGTTCACGTGTCCTGCAAAAAGGACAGCTGTGAGGACTAAGCAGGGGAACCATCACTGTGTCTGTCTGGGAGGACTCTTGAAAACCAGCCCCTGAAGCTGCATCACAGGCTCCCTGAGGCAGAGACACCATCAAAGACTGGTGACATGGTAAGCATGGCTTCTTGGACTATATGCCTCCAAAGATCCCCTCCAGTTTCCCATTTCATATGCTCTTGTGCCATAAGCACTCCTACTTTGTCTTAAAAAGCACTGAAAGTTCAATGCTCAATCTGTTTCCTTAGCACAAACACCTGAAATGCTGCTGGTGAGCAAACTTGGGGTAAGAAAGGTAGGGAGGGGAGGGAGGAAGAAAAGACATGCCAGCTGTGGTGGCAGATCCTCCGAGGTTGTGTGGGGAGGGCTTGGCAACGCTTTCAGCATTGTCCTATTGCAACAGGAAGGAGGAGGATATACAGAGGTTACTTAAAAGTCCCCAACTTTTTCCCTGCTTCTATTGCACTGCAGAAATTCTGCAAGGGAGAAGAAAAAAACAAAGACTATCTGAAAAGAAGGTACTCTTGACAACTAAAAAACCTTCCTTTTAGAGCTTACTCCTATTAAATAATTGCTACATTTTAAATTGGTGTTTTCAGTGGCTTTAGGAAGAAGTTTTCTTCTCTGTCATTAATATTTTCTTAGAAGGGTTGCATGGCTTTTTCACTGCTACATGCTTACACTGAAATAGATGTGAAAGCAGTTTTGAGTAGCTCAAAAAGAAGTCTCTTAGCCTACATCTAAAATTTCCCTTAAGGACGTTAGTGGGAGAGAAATAAGTGGATAAGTGCTTTTTTCTTTTCTTTTTTTCCTCTTTATCCCCTTCTCTCTTCCCTCCTCCCCCTCTTTTTCTCAAAAGTGGATTGTCTGGGTGCAGGAGTTTGCCCCTTAGATATTGGGTGTTTGTGTGAATAAGGAAAAAAATACAATTCTCCACTTATCATCCACAGACTGTTGTAGGCTGTAATATTTGGCTTGATTGCAGTATGACTTATAATGTCATTTTTATTAGGGAGAGGTAGTGTGTGATGCACTTTCTGAAAATATAATTTGCTATTTTGGATTCAATAATGCTTTTATAGAGGATGAGAGAGTGAAAGATTTTCCAGTTCTTTTACCTGAAACTTCCTAATGTTTTTAGTGCCCTGCTTCTCCCAAGCAAATACTTCTGTGTTAGACTTCCCTCTCCTTCTCCCACCCCCTCCTTCTTCTCTTATTCATGTGTTTTGATGAACACAAAATGCCCTCCAATCCTTAGAGAGCTGTACTTATCATTAGACTGATGTTTTCTGCCTCTCAGGTTTTATTTATGTAAGTCTAAAAATGTGTAGCTCACTGGCACCCCACATTGCTTTTGGCTTCTCTCATCTTTGCACGTGCCATGCTAGCTCATGTTTGCTTTTTCCTTGCATTCTTTCTTTCATGCTATTACAAATTTTTAGTACAGGATGTCTGAAACAACGAGCTCCAATGAGGAGAATAAACTTCCTTTGAATGGGAGAAGAGCCATCCCACTAAACTACTCCAATGATGAAGAAAATGAGGTTCCTGAGATGGAAGCTTTTGGATTGATACCTAGAGGATTTAATCCTAGAGGTACAGTGTACAATTAAGTGGTAAATCTATTTTTACATCTTCCATACTCTCAGCACAGGTCTGTGAACTAAATCCAAACCGCTTTTCCTTACATCTCTCCAATTCAGACAGTTTTCCTTGCTGCTCATGGGAAAACTTAGTGAAACCATCTGTGTATTTGGAAGTGTTAGCATGGGTTATGGGTAGGGAAAGTGAGGAGTAAAGAAGCTGAATGACCACTTATCAGCTTGAACTGTGGGACTGGTTAAAAAAAGGCAAGAATGGGTTTTTCCAGTTTGATTACAGTCACAGAGTCACTTTGCTTCAGACATGGCTGTGGCAGCATCGGAGTGAAGGGCCAGAAGGAGCCTGTTCTCTTAATGGCCCATCTCATTTATATGGCCTCAAACTGCCTGTGAAGCTGCTGCAAAATGTTGTCTGGCAGAGAAAACTTTTGCTATATATGTTCTTCAGCTCACTCACAAAAAACCCCACATGAGACTAAAAAGAATACCCATATGATTTTTTTATTCTCCTGTGAAAAATGTTTCAGTAATTCAGCTGGAGAGACAAAACAATATTGCGGTAGAGAATAGACAAATCAAAGTATGTTCCCAGTATCAGCTCTTCGGAGTCAACCAGAAATAAAAAAATATGTAAGGTCTGGTTTGAAAGAAAACAGGATTAACTTCTGAATGACTCATGAATGAAATGATGTTCAATCTTTTGTCTGTTTGAATTGAACAGCAGAACTTGTTAGACATGGCTACCCAGGGTAACTGGATGTAATATGACTTAATGCTCATAGGGGACTTTTCATCCAGAGCTGAAGGAGTGCTTAATAAATGTGGACAAGAGTTAATTACTGAATTTCACACATTGGGAAACAGGCAAAGAGATTTTAAGTGACAAATTGCAAAGCATTATTTCTGTAATCCTAATCATGTGCCTTAACCCCACTCCTCTCCCCACACACCCATCCCCACTCCCATCTTAAAACACACATTTCTTTTAGAAGCATTTATTTTTAAAAAAATGCCTGAGCAAACCAACTGGCATGTTAAGACTGCAGAAATTTTGCTTGAACCTATTCTGTCAGCCCTGTAGCTCTGGGGCAAGTGTGTGTGTTTAAATTGTCAAATGCAATGCAGTGCAGGTCCTGGCTAGACACTGTTTCAAACCAAACATGTTCACAGAAACTGGAGATATATAACTGTGGGATACTTTAGAAGGAATGCAGCCTGTAGCTAAAGCCCACCAGTACCAAAGGAAAGATTCCTGTTGCTTTTTGATGTGCTTCACATCAAGCTCTGAATGAAGTGTGGAGCTTGTGGGTGGCAGCCTCCTGCTTTTCAGAAATGCAGTGGAAACTTAGAAATGTCGGGTCAAGTGGGTTGAGGCAGGAGCCAAACCTGTCCTTAAGGTGATGCTGTTGTTGAGAAGAACATCCCTTGTCCAAAGCAAGAGTTTGTGTGATCATTGGGTAAACCTGGCTATGGGACTGGTATGGCTGAAAAATCAATCTATGCATAACATCAAAACTCTTTTTGTACAGCTGGATCAGCTCTGCTGTGCAATTTTCTCCAGTGCTTGTAGCAAAAATAGGCAAGGGGTGACCTGAAGGGTCCCTGAGGGCACTGTGGCAACATTCCTGTTTCGGTGCACATCAGCTGTGATCAAAGCTGGTGGTACCAGCTGATTCAAGTGTGGTCCCTGGACATACTGTTGGGGGTAGGATGCTTGAGTCACTTGTCAGACGGTGTTAAAGGTTTATTGCCCCATGGAGCTCTACCTGGCATTCAGGAGCTGAGCTTGCCCTGGAGCACTTTCAGTGTTGTGCTTGGAGGATAAAGTGATTGTCCATGGGCAGAGCAAGAGCAGCACAGTTCAGTGAGGCTCTAGAGCTGTGAGGACATCCCGGCAGAGAGTTGCTTGAGACACCTTCCCCTTGTGCACACCCGTACGGTTCTGGGCTGTCCAGATTTTTCTGTAGTGGTTTCCAGATTTCGTTGCCATAAATCACAAAAAAAACCAGGCAAATGCTTTTATCTCTGCTGTTACAACGGAGGTGTTTTCTAGCCTTTGGATACCCGATATAAACATCTAAACACCTGTGTCTTCACCTGTGTCAGATTATAGTCAACACAGAGCCATCCAGTGAGTGGAGTGAAGGGCACAGGTTGTCTGGAGAGTCACTGGATATCAGTTCCTTGGTCATCTGTACCTTTTTCTCAACTCCACTGCAGCAACCAGCCATCAACCGGCCAGAATAAGAAGTTACATACTAGGCTCACATCATTTAGATACCTAAATTTAACTGAATTCTGCCCTTGATCTGTGCAGTGTAGGAGTCTACAGCTGAGCTAGTCACCCTCGTTTCCCTTGACAGCCAACAGAGAGAAACAGGCATTTTTAGGGTGTGATTCTTTTGACCTATTTTAGCTACTACTCTCGGATGAGGTAAGACCCTGTGCTTGCCTAGCTCTCTACTGACACCCACTTCTACTCCGCTGAATCACAGCCGGGGCGAGCACGGCGACCACCAGGGCCGGCTGCGTCCCCAGCCCGGCCAGTGGGCTGCCTGCCGCTGGAGCCGGCTTGCCTGCGGGAGGAGATGCTCAGAGGGGGACGGAGCGCTCCTTCAGCAAGAAGCCTGTGTCCCCGGGAACATCCCTGTGCCGTGTCCTCCCCCAGTTCATCCTGGCCAGCTTATCTCACCGCAGTGTGCCGTGAGTGGGCTCGGTGGGAGGACGCAGCCCTGTCATCCCACTCTCCTTTGCAGAGTCCGGTGACTCGCCAGGTACTTGTGCTTACCCTGCTAGCGGAGTGGTGGGCACTTCCTTTGGAAATTCACGCTATTTTTTGTAGTAATTCAAAGCCCTTCCTCTCTGGTTGTCTGAGGAAACTTGATGTTTGAAGGCTATTCTTTTTATTTGAAAAACTGCTAAACCTTGTGCTCATTTATTTCCCTGCAAGCTTTAAGAAGGCATCACACTGTTGCCTCTCGTGCAGCAAACCTGCTTGCACTGAACAGCAGACCGCGATACAGGCAAACCCTCAAGTGGACCTGACTTCAAAGGAGGTCTTGATGGCCACCTGTCCCTCACAGATGAGCATGGCCTGGAGCTTTCCTTTGGATCACACCATGGTGCTGGCCTTAGCACATCCCATTACCCTGCTCTTGTTTTGCTCTTCGTAATTACCATTACTATAATTAACACAGGCTCAGCCATGGGTTATCTTCATCTGGCAAGCTTAACGTACATTTTAACACTGAGACTAAAAATGAAATGTGTTTTTTGCAGATGTGGCTGTGTTCTGACAGGAGCCATGTAAAATCCTGTGATAAAATGAAGCAAATGCTGAACTGAAAGCACAAGGTGGCTTAGCTTTGCAGTTCCTTGAAGGGGCTAACATGCAGAAAAAGGGTGGGGTCAATATTGCCTTTTATTGCGAAACAGAAGATGAAAATATAACAAACTCTCAGCTCTGTTTTTAAGCCTCCTTGGAATGAGGGAGAAGCTGAGCCAGTTTCTTATTGATAGCTTCACTCCTCACAGAACCCCAAAATACATAGCTTTTACATGTAGTGCTTTTGGCCCAGATGGATTTGAAACGTATACGGGGAGAGATTCTCCCCTGTCCCTGCTTTATCCCTGTACAAAAAAAATCCTGCCTTGTGTAATTCAGTTGTGATTTTTGTCAGCATTTTTGAGAGAGCATTGGTAAGTTTTGCAAGGAGGGAGATGAAGACATATCCTACTTCACAGAGGAGCAATGAGAATGATTTCTGAGCAATATGTTTCATACAGACATCTCTGTAACTTCATCCAGTGCTAAAGTCAGTGGGTTTTTACAGAAGTTACTCCAGAAGCCTGGTGAATTGAGCAGAGAATAACAACAACTTTGTCATGGGACTTTTAGCCTGACTCAGGACTGAACAGAGTATTCTAGCCTTTTTGCAGATTAGGGTTAGCAGGAGGCAGATGGTTTTGGGTTTCAGTTATGCAGGGCTTTTCCATGATGGGTTCCTTATCGTGCTGTGTCCTCAGGCATATTCCTTTTCTTCTGTTTCCTAGAGGACACAGATAGGCATCTGAGGGATGATGCAAGCAGGAGTGGGACCTACTCCCATTGCCATTACTCTTCTGTGTCCCATTAGCTGTTGTCCAGAGCCCAGGCTGGAGCAGGAGGACCCTACTCACCATGATTCCCATCCAGGGAAGATGCTGCCTGCAGGGCTCTGCTGCTTGTCCAGAACTGACAAATTAAACAATTGTGCTGAGTTTTTGTGAAAGGGACCACATTCAGCCCTCAGTGAGTTGAATGTACAACTCATTGACTGAGCACATCATTCTTGCCCACAGTGTGCTTAGTAGAGGGCCAAATTAACCACCATCACAAGTACACATAGCTCCACCAGCTGCTGTAAATGTGCAGCTCTTTTTGCCAGGCATGAGTTTGGCTCTGTCACTCTAAGTATAAAATGCAGGAATTAGCTTGTTTCTAACTGTCAGCACCTGGAAAGACAAGCTGAGAGCTGCAAATCTAGCTTTACTCTGCTGTCTCTCTCCTGGTGGTGAGTAGTAATGGCCCTGCTCCTCCTGGCAGAGGTTTCATGATTATGTGCCTAAGCTTGTAGACGAAAGAACAATGTCCAGTTCATTTTCATGTGGTTTCTCATAGTGAGAAACTCCCACTGTGCAGATTCATGGTGTGGCACAGTCATGTAGCTTATGGTGACTGCAAGTGCCTGTGGCTGCCCCAGTGCCACCCCACACTGGTCATTTGCTGAGCAAACTACTTGTAGTTTGCTATAACCCTACAGACAGCCTGAATTTGAAGGGAGCAAAGCTTTGCCTTGTGTGTGTTATAGATACCTACTGCTGCTCGCCTGTAACTCTATGCTGTAATTATATGCTGTAACGTTATATTTAGTTTTCATAAGAAGACACTAATAGCAGTGGAGGTGTACTGAGAAGCTGAGATAATACACATGCAGTACACCCAAACCTTATCTAATACAGGCAATCCAAGCTCTCAGCTGAATGTAAGATCATTAACCGTCTCTCAGGCTCTTCAGCTCTCAGTACTGGTAATATTTTGCAAACAACTGTATTTAAGTGTCACAAAGCCCCTGTGAATTTGCATTTTATAAGTAGGGGTCTGCAAGGAGGGAGACACAAAGCCCCAGCCATCAAAGTCCCACTGATTGCTCAGGTAAACTTGCTCAGGCAAGGCCCAGACTTGTGGAAAGCCAATGCCAATGGAAAGATGGGTCCAGACGTTCCTTGGGGTCATTCAGCTTCCAACACCTAGCAACCTGCTCTTTCTGTGGTTGCTCTCACCATGCACTAGAAGCATTTTGGCCTCTGTGAAAACATCAGGTGGACAGAGAAATGTCTGTCCATAAGTCTCTTCTCAGCCAGCAGCGTGTAAGCCACAGACAGGTTCAGTATGTTGCATGGTGTTCCTTTCCTTGAGAAGGGAAGGACAGGGCCTCTAATGATGTTGATACCAAAATTGACATTTCCGCACACCGACTCCTTCCCCCTCTGCTCTTTTATGTGTCTCTGCAGATTACCTGCGTGTTGTGGATATTTATATGTTCAAGGACCCCCACGAGATCAACAAGCAGGAACACCACACTGACAAGTACTACAACCCCAAGCTGATAGTGCGCCGGGGACAGGCTTTCCAAATCCAGATTGACTTCAACCGACCCTACAAGCCAGAGACAGACCAATTCTGGCTGGAGTTTTTGATGGGTAAGTGCCTGGCAAAGGCTGTGTCTTATCAGCAAAGCAATAGTCTCTCATAAACAGGAAAACAGCAGAACTTAATGGCAGAATCTTTTCCTGTTATGATTGATAAACCATAAAAACAGGCTTAGCCATAGGCAAGGAAGTGTTTTTCTAAACAGGTTTTGAATCCTTTCTTGAGAAAATCAGCAGAATTTCAATGTGAGAGAAGAAGGAGCGAAATCTGGGGGTTTCTGTTTCGTAAGAAGCCCTACTTTTTTGAGCTTTCAGAGTTATATCTGGTTAATTCTGTATGGCAATGCTGAAAGGTAGGTGGAACAGGAAATCTCTTTTGTTAGTATTTAGGAGATGTAGGGAGCAGGAGTCTGTTGTTTGAGGTAGGAGAGGTGACTATGAGCTGAGATAGCAAAATATTGATTGCATAAAGAGGGGAAGTTACACTGGGTGGAAGAATCTGGCAAATTTTCAGCCTGCATTTACCAAAAACTTAGTAACAAGAAATAAAGTTCAGCAACTGTAATTTTGGACCAGACACAGGATCATGGAATCATAGAATCACTAAGGTTTTAAAAGACCTCTAAGATCATTGAGTCTACACGTTAGCCTAGCACTGCCATGTTTACTACCAAACTACGTACCCAAGTAGGGATAGTGATTCCACCACTTCCCTGGGCAGCCTGTTCCAATGCATGGCTACCCTTTCAGAGAAGAGATTTTTCCCAATATCCAATCTAAACCTCCCCTGGTACAACCTGAGGCTATTTCCTCTTGTTCTATTGCTTGTCACCTGGGAGAAGAGACTAACCCCCTCCCTGCTACAGCCACCTTTCTGGCAGTTGTAGAGAGTGATAAGGTCTCCCCTAAGCCTCCTTTTCTCCAGGCTAATCATCCCCAGCTCCCTCAGCCACTCCTCAGAGGGCTTGTGCTGCAGACCCTTCCCCAGCTCTGCTGCCCTTCTCTGGACACGCTCCAGCACCTCCATGTCTTTGTTGTAGTCAGTGGTCCAGAACTGAACATGGGATTGGAGAGGTGGCTTCACCACTGCTGAGAGACTTACTCAGGATGATATCAGAGACTTTCTTGACTTATTGCCAAAAGAGAGCTTTTTTCCTCTCACTGAGAAGTCTTCATCAGAAACCCAGGTCCTAAGGACCTGTTGACTCACTGAAAGCACGGGACTAGAGAAGGGCATAGCCTCAATAGAAAAGGAGAGAAGCAAAAGGTTTCCTGCTATGCTCCAAAGATGGCCCCACCAAATTCTGGTCCTTACAACACAATTTTAGGGAAAACCCAGCTTCATCTAGATTGATCTGGGAGTTTCTGTGTTAAGACATCAGTGTTCCCCTTATAAAGTCTTTAAGGTAGGTTATAATTGATGTTTTAATTTGCTTTCCTGTGAGATGCAGATCTGAAATTTGTAATGCTGAGTGTTTTCCATCGTTGAATTATGATGATGCGGCCATTTATTAGATTTGTTGCCTTCTAAAGCTAGATGGGCATTTATCTCTTAAACATATGTGCAGTGAAAATGTTACTGTCTGCACATTTTTTTCATGGGTCTCTTCTTTCTAATTTAAATTAGGGTTGGGAGGCACGTTATGACAGTCCAGTGAATGATTGGCTGAACAGCCACAAGCGCCTTTAAAAATTTAATATGCATAAATATCATTAGTTCTTTTGGGATTTAATTAAATTCAAGATTGTTCCCTTAATCTTTATATGTTTAAAACAAACAGCTGTATCAAGAAGATGTGGAAAATGGAACATTTGTTTTTTATTGCACTCAGTGCAGTTTGCGTTTGTTTTAATCAGATATTCTATATTGGAAGAAGAAAATTAACACTTCTTTTGATATTGCACAATCTACTTAAGAGAACACGTTCACTTATTTTTCTGTTGCTCTTTCCTAACACATCTCTCCATGGTTTGTACCGTGAATCTCTGAGTATGGGTGAAAATACTGTCATCTTCAGCCATAGTAGGAATGGGGTTAATACAGCCTGAGCCAGGGGAGTATCTGCAATAAGCTCAGTTCTGAATGATTCCTTTGGAGCTAGCCCTGAGTGTGTGTTGGAATTCCCCACCCTCTTCTTCACTGCTGCTGTCCTTCTTGTGAAATGGGATGGGTGTCCATGTGTGGTGGCTGACAATTTGCTGCAAATACACGATAGTGTTCAATACTTTTGCCCTTCCCTCTTTTTCCTTGCTTCTGTGAGCACCACTGCCTTCTTGTTGCAAGGGCTTTCACCCACAGAGATTCAACTGGGAGGTGTTCAAGCTCCTCTTCTGGGAACTGGTCAACACTCAGCACTCTGCAAATGTTTCTCTTTGTGAACATGTGGTGAAAATGCAGTATATTGGTTCTCAGAGGCTAGCAACAAGAAGCAAAACAAAACCAGTTCACAGCAGAGAAGGAAAATTCAGAAATTATCTGCTTGACTTTTGCTACTTCTTCTTTTAGTATCAAGCCCAATGTTTAATACTGAGAAGATGTCTCAGTGCTGTGCTCTCAAACCGTTTGTCACAGGGAGATATGCAATTTTCATCCAATTTTTTTCAATTTCTTTTCCTGAAGACCTGGCTCTCACCTTTCATACTGCCTGAACAGCAAAGCCCAGTCCAAAAGCTCTTGCCCAGGCTGCCTGTGAGCAAGGGAGAGAGGCTGGCACCTCCAAGCAGAGTTTAACCCTGCTGTTGTAAAGTGGGATGAACTCTCTTCTGGATTTTTTTTCTTCCTCTCTTTACTCTTTCTCATAGACCAGACTCTGACTTTAAGAACACCGAAGGCAGGGAAAGTGAATCCTACCCTTTGGTACTGTCAGGCAGAAGCTATCCCTAGGGAGTGGCTCAGACAACAGCCCTGCAGCAGAGGCAGCCTGAGCTCAGAGAAACTTTCTGTGCTGAAAGGAGTATATCTCCTAGGAATGTGCTGAGTTTGAGAGATTAAAGTGATGGACACACAGAAATATTGGCAGGCTGTTGTGAGATGACCTTTCCAAGGAGCACTCTGTGTGCCTGAGCAGTAGATTTCAAATGGTGCAGCAGAACTGTTGAATAGAATAACCTAGGTTGGAGTGGCCTCTGGAGGTCTCATCTCTAGCCCCTCGTCAAAGCAGATTCAGCTTCTCCAGCATCTCTGGGTCTTTCCCTATAAGCAGGTTTTGAGTACATCCAAGAGTGTGGATATTCCCCCAAGCAATGTGGACCAGGCTGTCCTGAACTGCAGAATATTTTGAGTAGTTCAAGGTTCTATTCTCATAAGGTACAAAGTTACTCTATAGGGATGGCTGGCCTTGGCTCCCAGGGAATTCAGTTGGAGCTGGGGAAACTTGAAGTCTCCTTTTGCTGTGCCTTCTGTAGGGGCTGTTTATACAACGGTACCTATGAAGCTACTCAGAAATTATTAGTTTCCAGCTCTGAGAAAGTTCCCAAAGTTGACATTAATCCATCACAGAGACTAATTTTGATCCTGAAAAATTTGACAATTGTAATGGATTGATCTTGGGAGTGTGCACAGAACCATTCTATTTCCGTTACTCCCTAAAATTTACTTTCCTTTCTTTTTTTCTTTTCACTCCTATTTTTTCCTCTTTTACATCATTAAAAAGATGATTAATGAAGCAAGTAAAGCAAGTAGAGACTGCTTAATCCTTCTAATTGATAATGAATCAAGGGTACCTGGGACAAATACTTCTCCTGTCATGTGAAACTAGATCTGAAACACTCAGAGAACAATCTTTAATTACGATCCTTTTTAATCCACAATCTGTTTAAACATCATTTTCACAGAATTCATGGGTTAAATTGTATAAACAAATATATGTATATACATGTAAATATATATATTTTTGTATATGTATATATATATGTATATGCATGTGTGTGTGTGTGAACATATAAATAATTCACCCCGATATCTTGAAAGTCACTTTTACAGACACTCTTCTGTGATAGCTCCTTATGACTGAAGTAATTCTTGCTTTAACAGACTGTTTTCTGTAGAGTCATCCCTGGTGAAATTGACTGAAATGCTAACATGTGAATTATTATAATTCAGTTTTGCACATAATCCTCCATTCAATTAAGACCATAGTTGCCTGCCAAGGTATGGAACACAATGAATGTGCCAAAAAGTCCACATGGAAAAATATCCACTTATAAAGAGTAATTAGATGTAATTCCAGTTCTTGTGCTGGACCTCAGCCCTGCCACAGTACCAATCATTTGAGAGCTGCTCTGTCACTACATATTTCCTTCACTTCTGCCTACTTCCTCGCTTTTACAAGAGGAAAGGTGAGCATCACTCCTTGGGTGATACTCATTTTATTGGTCTGGGGTTGTGATGGAAAGGCCACAAGAGAAGTGCATATGCTGTGCTTACATCTAGGTTCCCACTAGATTAATTCCAGTTTGTCTGGAGCCTCAGTGAACCCAGAGGAGCCAATGGCCTCCTTCACCCATCTTGATCCATCCTGACTCCTGCCTTTGTGGTCATGGGGATATTTTGTGTTCCTCTTTGTTTTCCATAATGCAAGGCTTAGCCTGGCTGAGCATAGCTCCCACACCTGGGACAGCCAGTTTGACGCGAGTGCTGCAAAGTTTCCACTGGCACTGCTGCACTGGCAGGGATTGCTCTGAAAAGCAGATGTATCATGAGATGGGCTTATTCAACCTTCAGTCTTGCTTTCAGTAGTAGTTTCCAGTACATGGCTGTAAATCCTTGAGGGGCTGATGAGTTTATATGGTGCATCCTGACTCTAATGATGTATTTCCCCACATCCTCATAAATTGCTGTCTATTTGTGTTTTCCTTAAATGGCTTCATAAATCCATATATATTGGTCTAGCCCTAAAAGTTATTATGAACGTTTCATTCATTGATGCACTCCTGGTACGACCATAAATTCCAGTCCCCCAGGCTACTATCACCTTTGCACACGTGTGCGTGCGCGGACACCCACGCACCCGTCCGTATGCTCTCCTCAGGCTTCTATAAATCATTGGCTTCTGGCCTGAGATCAGAGGAGAGACTTTACTGCTCCTTTTTCCACAGTCTTCCCAAGCCGGTTCCAGAGGGATTGTTATAAACACATCAAAGAAGCTAAGAACATAAAGATGTTAGATCTGATCCTGTATGGCTTTTTTAGGTGGCACCAAATTCCCGCTAATAGTCAAAGGGATATCTGAGTTCAGCTGAATAACCAGAGGTCCAGTTCAGGATACACACACCAGAGTCAATGTAGCTCTTACAGTGTCCATGGCCTTTCCCTGTTTTCACAGCAGAATTGGGACAGGAATGATTCCAGGATTACTGAGGTTTTGATGATTTTGTCAGGCAGCAATTCTGCCTTAGTGGGAAGTATTGCTACCTCTGCTGTCACCTGTCCTCCTCAGCAGCTCTGGGACAGGGCAGGTTGTAGCCAGCAGAGGTGCTGGAACATGAGATGTCCCTCAGCACTAGGGATGGGATGTCAAGCTGAGTTCTGACTCTGGGTAAAAGATGTTCTTTAGAAAACTTTGGATTTTCATGTTTTAGGAGATATCTTGGCACTATCAAGAGAACTAACTGGTCTAGAGGACACACTGTGTTGGTAGGTAACTCAGCACTGTGAGTTTGTTAGACCCCTGTTTCACAAAGAGGTACAAAAAATTTAGCAGAGATACAGAAACACCTTACGGTCTAAACTTGGGGTCTTCTTTAGTGCAGGAAAAATAATTTATTAGCAATGGAACGTATTTCCTAGAGATTGACTCCCAGCACACAAGAGACCTGTTTGCCAGCTCTTAGCTAAAAACAAACCTCTCCACTTTCTGAACAAAGGCATTGCGGTGTTTTTTTTCCCCCCCTCTGGAATTCCCAGCTGGGCCCCAGAGGAGCAGAGAGGAGGGGAGTCCCTTGAGGTAGTCTATGAATGCAGTATTTCATAAAAAGCAATCTTTATTAGGCTGACTTTTGCACTACTGCAGCAGCATCAAGTGGCACATAAAATCTGGCTGTATTTTTCAGTTGTTTTGCTAGCTAAGGTGTGTGGCTCTGATGTGTGTTTTACAATTGTAAAGTACTAGAAACATTCACTGCTGGGACAGAGTGGCCAGATATTAAGGATTCATAATTGGAGTCATGAGCAAAATTTCTTTCAAGATATTTGCGTTTACTACATTTCCAAGTTTGTATATAGCACTTCTGGAGGCAATGGAATTTGAGGGTGGGAGGAACCCGGATGAGATGTTAGAGATTTAGATACTACTACTTTTAACAAAAAAATGTTTCTTCTTCTTGCTTCTTTTGGTTGTTTGGAATTTTATTGAATCATCTCTCCAGTTTCTTTCTAATTTGTTTTACTCTGTGTCATTTATGACACTTTAGTGTCATAAATCCCATATGGTAACACCCATCTCCAAGGCTGCTTGCTATCAAAAGGCAACACTCTGTACTGGTGGCTTGCAGCTCAATCTTATTTGTCAACATATCACAATTATTATTCTTCCATGAATGGTATTGAAATAGATTTTTTTTACCCTTTATATGAAAGAGCTTTTATAGATAAAACAAATAAACTTCTAAGAAAATTGTTAACTATTGTATGTGATACATAATCCAAAGGGAGACAGGTCACTTGACTTCTTGAAAAGCCAATCTTCCGAGGAGGGTTCCTAAAAAGACAAAGACTGCTGAGATACAGCTTTGTTCACCTCCTTCTCTTCTGAGGTATCCCAATTCTGTCAGGAAAGAAATGTCCTGTGAAGCTCACTAGATCTCTAATCTCTGTGCTACCAAAATTTCCCTCCTTGCTGCTGGAAGTAGCGCTCAGTTGTGTAGGACCTGTTCAAGAGCACCTGCTGGTCCCTCCAGTGTCTGTGCCAACAGCACAGCACCAGTTCAGCCGTGGTGTTTAATGCACACAAACACACACACATGCAGAACAGTGTGCTTGTCCACTGGGGATCAAGGGGAAAACTAAACTACATGTAGTCAGGAGCTTCCAGGGACAGGATAGAGAAGGAGAAGGAGGAGAATAGTCTGAGCAAGCCCTGGTTCCTGTTAGTCTCTTGTAAAGAACGGCAGCAGAACTCGATAACTGGAGGAGGACCGCTCATGTTTTGACAGCTGAACTCACTATACCTATCTCTCACCCTCTCTCTGCTGCTGTAAATCCCTCTCTGGTGTGGCGGTTTCACCCAGAATTTAACACAGCTTGTCTCTGTTCCTGATGGGCCCAGAGCTGACATGCTAGGGAGGAAAGGCATATGTGGAAAATAACTCACTTTGAATGCATGTATGGGGCCACAGTTCTGTGTTTTACTTTGTAATTTTTGTATTTTTTTTCTGCTACATAAATAGATTTTGGCTAGCTTTAACAAATGCTGCACTTTGCTCTTTGCCCCTGTAAAGTGTCTATGTGTGACATGTCAGGCATGCCCACATCCACACATGGTGCCTCTTGCCATGTAGATCTTTACTCGTGTTCCTTTGATTTATTTTATGAGCTCCTTTAATGGTGAATGCAGCTACTTTGCTCCTCTTTTCCTGGGTGCCTGGAAACCCCAAGAAGTGTAGAGTTGAGCTGAGCTGCAACTGAAGTGAGAAGGAGCTTTAGGACCAAAGCTTGATTAGCTACAGAAACCAGGGTGGAATAAGAAAGGATAAGAAAGAAGTATCAAAGGATTGCAGACCTGTGCACTGTGTATCAGGAGAAATAGATTTATTTGTGCCATTAAATGTTCTGTACAAGGGAAGTTTCTCTGAAAAGTAATGTCTTCTGGCAGTGTTGTGGCTCAGGACCTAGCTCTGAAATGCAGAGGGTTGGAGGCCTGAGAAAGGGGGTCACTGTGAGTTCTCTCCTGTCCTCTCCTGCTTCAAAAGAGGACAGTCAGCAGCTTCTATTCAGTAAATGGTGTCTTTGAAGGAGCCTATAAAAAAATTCACCCAGTGCAGGAATCTCCACACTTCCTGAGTTCACAGGCTTGATTTTCCCATTTCCATGCACTGTTAGAGGGAGCAGACAGGGACATCCCAACAGCGTAATATTGTGCAACAACTTTGTCTGCCACAGAGCAATTGGATGTGAAATGTCCTCGTGTGAGGGCCAGGGCCTCCTACACCCAAAACAAACGTGAGCATGGGGGAGTGAGGCAACCACAAAGAACTGGCTGTGGAACATGGTTCAGGCTGCCAACTCCTGGAGCAAATCAGAGCCGGAGAGATCCTGAGCCAGCTAATGCTACTGGCATAATGTCAGCACCCTCCTGTCAGAATAAAAAGGGTTTATCTTGTCTACATGTCCCAGTCCTGACATGCACTCAGACTGCTTCCTGCCTCTCCATGGGTTGGGTTAGCACCAGAGACCCTTCAGAGAGCGCTCCGCCAGGCATTCACAGGCTTTTTGGTAATGAGTCTTCGGATAGTATTGAATCTTCTTCCTTAGAAACTCAGCCAGAGAATGAAATCACCACTGCATGTTACTCTTTCTGAGAAAGGGCCAACATTACAGATACCCCAACTATGAGCCAAAGTTGGCTCTACTTTTCCACTGCAGCCAGAAATCTGTGCTCAAGATGTAGATAAAGGTCAAAAGGCCAAGCCATCCTGACAGGACTTCCCTACAAAGCTGATAAACATAGTACTGAGCCTATGTAAGAATTATTTGGCCAGCAACCTTAGCATGCAATGCCAAAGTTACTCATCTTTATAGCACTCTAGTATCAAGACAACAGATGTGTGTATATGAGATTAGTGTGGCTGATGCTGTCAGATGTCTAGATGTGTATTTACAATTCAGCTCCACAAGCTCCTGACAGAAGTAACAATTCCTTTACTCTTTTACACCCCTTATTCTTCCATTTGCATTTTGTTTGGTTTGGTTTTTGGTTTGGTTTTATTTCAGAAGATTAAGGAACCTGTCCTCTCTTCAAAGAAAACATTGGAAATTGCTAACTTGTGCTCTTGTGCTCTGCCCATCTTCCCAAACTTCCTCGTGGGTTCAGGATTTATGTAATCGTTAGCAAGCACCAAATCATGATTTTCTGTCAGGAGCAACCAATGTTATCTTGTATTTACTATTTATAACACCTGCAAAGTATCCTGACTTCTAGGATATCCATTTCTGGCAAATCTGTTATGTCTGCAGGGATGCAGAGCATCCATGGTGCCCCAGAGCACCTTCTCATGGGTCAGCAAGCTAATGCAGTGGCCCCTTACTCTCTGGGACCACCTGTGTGGGGCTCTGGGCTGAAAGAACCTTGCATACTCCTCAACAGCAACTACAGCTGCTCCCTTGTCAAGCAAAAGGTATATTAGGGTGTCATGTGGCTTTGCTTGTTTGGAAGGGAAAGTGGGATTTTGAGTATTCACAAAAAGTGAGAACACAGAGGCTTGGTAATTTGCCAAACCTGCTTATGAGGTAGCAGTCGCCGTGGTCCCATAAGGATGTCTTGAGAAGTTTTCATGGCCTCTTTGAGATCCTATCTGGTTCCTGCAGGCAGATTTTCTGGGAAGTGCTTCTGCAGTCTTCCCATGTACACGTGGCATACACAGATATGGTGGTGCAAAGTCGCTGCCAGAGCACAGCTTTTCCTGTCCCCAATAGGCTCCCACACCAACATGCAGCTTCCAGCAAAGACAAGGATGTCAGTTCCTAACCATGTTAAAATAGTAATCTCTTCCCCCTCCCACCTTTCTGAAGGAGGTACGGGAGGTATTTTTAAAAGTAGCACTTGTTAACGGTTTTCAAGGATATCAGTTCAACTACTTGGTTTGCTCTGCTGCTTTGTTTGCGTGGACTGCTTTTTTTAGAAAAAGATTATGTCAAAACTAGAAGCAAAATCTCAACTGTAGAGGCAAGCTGGGTCATACACAGTTGCACTACAAAGAACAAGAAAGTGTTCAGCTCCCAGATCTGTTACCTCCATAGGCTTTTCTCTCTACACTGGCTTTCTTTTGATGGCTTGTATTTGAAGTGTCCAGTGCTCTATCTTGTAGTGTTTTCTATTGATTTTGCTCTCTCATTCCAGTCCTTTATTCTTCTGTAGGTCTTTTCCTTCCATTGTGTTCCTCACTGATCTGAATGAGTTTCATGGGTTACAGCATCCCTGGCCTGCAGGACAAAGTGGGCTATTTATGTGCACCGAATATCTGCAAAATGGAAATTCATGTGCTCAGAATTATCCCTTGGATGAAACACAGCAGCCCCAGACTTCTCAGAAACACAAATGTCGTGGCAGCTTGCAAGATTCAGATTTTAAGCTGGAGTTGTCCTTTCCCAAAATGTAGCAGTGTTCAGATCTGTGATTATCTCTACATCGGTAGTATAAAAATAAGCAAGCAAGAAAATGAGTTTAATTTTGTAGTTCTTAAATAGTAGGAATGAAAAATATAGAAGTCTGTCCCTCCGTCTGCCATCATTGCTTTTCATTACCCTATTTTTGAATGAGAGAGACTGAGTTTCAGCCTAAAATATGAAATGAAGAGTAGATTTGAGAATGAGATAAGGAACTCATCCTTCTCACAAGTTACTCTTCTGTCTGTGCTTCTGGTTGGCTTCCAGATTTAGTTTGGCTCTACCTCAGTCTCAAGGGGTGGAGCCTCGCACAACTTTGAATACTGGCACTGTGTGTGTTTACATGTAGCCTGTCCATCTAGCTGCTTTTAGAGTTGGCAGAGTAAAATAAGCCCCTCTGGGGTGTGATTTGTCTTACTGTGAGGCAAACTCTCACGTGCAGTAGTTTGGAGGCATGACATACCCTGGGACCCATTTCTGGTGGAGAAAGTTTGGTGATTCAGCCCCAGTGTGGTGGTTTATATTCTACGCATCCAGAATTGGTTCCCACTACATCCCTGAGGAGTGGATGCTCGGGAGGAGCCAAGCACTGCGTATTTGCAGGTGGACTCAATTGTGTTTCCTCCATCTGTGTGGACTTCATGAGGGAGTGCTTGGTCTCTGCTTGGCAGTGCCGTAGTGCAGAGAAGAACAGGGTTCTGCTCTGCTGAAGAGCTCCAAAGCTGATGTCTGTGCCCCAGAGGGCACTTGTGGGCTAGTGACAAGCGTGGTGGGTGCATCTGAACTGGGGCTCTTACCTAAACTCCTAAACTTACCAACAATCTAGCTGGTGTTATTGACACCAAGGCAAGGAGCAAGCTGGAGTGCAGCTTGCTGCACTAGGATGAAGAGTGGTGAGCAAGAAAGGGCTGGACAGCCCCTTCTCATGCTGGCAGGGATATCTGTGCTCCTGCCAGTGCTCAAGCCAGTGAGACTGGAGCTTGCTGGAGTGAGGTGGGTGGGATGTGGGCACAGGCTGCCTGCAGGGAGCTGTTGCAGGTACTTTTGTGGCTGTGCTGTCAAGTTACCAGGCCCTGTGAGGGGCAGTGAGAGAGGAGGCTATTTTTGCCCACTAAAACCTGCCACCTCCACTGAAAATAAGGCAAAAGGACAGAGGACTGAAAGAAAATTTTAAAAATTGTCAAAATAAGGTGAACCTTTTCACTTCTCTCTCCAGGTCGCTACCCACAGCAAAACAAAGGCACCTACATCCCAATCCTAGTAGGCAATGTGCTAAAACCTGGTCAGTGGGGAGCCAAGATTATCCACAGGGAAAACAACTCCATTCGGCTGTCCATCATGTCCTCTCCCACCTGCATCATTGGGAAGTTTCGCTTGTATGTTGCTGTCTTGACCCCCTTTGGCATCCTTCGGACACGCAGGAATTCAGCGACCGACACTTACATCTTGTTCAATCCCTGGTGCCAGCGTAAGTACCTGCCCAAAAGCTTACACTTTCTGCTGCTGGGCTCATCAGGTTTTAGGTGGGTTGGTCCAGGAACGGGAGCGTGGTATCAAGGCAGTTGGAGACATGTCAGTTTGGGTCTGGAAAATTTACAGTAACTCTGCCAAAAGTCAAGTCTTTCAGGCTGGGGAATAGTCCTGTGTGAGCAGGGCTCCATGCTGGAAACCAATGCCTTTGTTTTGTCTAAACTCTGCAGTTTTATGAGGCCAAACCTGTGTTCGCCAGTTGAGGCTCCATTTCTCACAGTAAACTTACCCCAAGGTTTTACTCTGACTTGAGTTGGCAACACTGAGAGTCTCCAGTGTGCCTGTCTGTGCATTAAACAAGTCAATATGGGCATATTTTCATCAGGATTTGGTGTGGGACAGGATGTGGCAGCCTCACATATTCTGTTGACTTACGTCGCTAATTGCCACATTTGGGATTGAACATCTATTGGCAAAATATTGCAGGAATTCAATGAGAGCTGCTGTTCCTACACAGGTTGGGTGGAGTCAGCTTGCTATGGCATCACTGGTGGTGCCTTCCTATTGCTACATGACATTTGCCCTTATAACTTTCTCTTTAGTGGTGACTAATTAGCAACGGTGCCCTCTCTGAGGAACAAAACATTTTGCAA
Source organism: Phainopepla nitens (assembly GCA_013400175.1). Classification (NCBI taxonomy): domain Eukaryota; kingdom Metazoa; phylum Chordata; class Aves; order Passeriformes; family Bombycillidae; genus Phainopepla; species Phainopepla nitens. The sequence continues at coordinate 81,152 of VXBQ01010467.1, read as the reverse complement.
ATGAGCCTTTTGTTATCATGGAGTGGGTTGAAGAACAATTTAATTTTTTTTTGAATCTCCTGGGATCCTTGGAAGAAATAAGGCTTTACAGTGTCAGGGTTGTATTTTACCGGATGGACTCTGTGTCTGGCTTTCAGGAGAGGGCAAGGAGGACCAGAGAGGTTTGACTCAGCCTTCTGACAGGCACTGTCTCAGCTTCCAACACTTGCAAGGCTCCAAGTCACATGTATTGCAGTATATTTAGGTCACCAGCTAACTTCAATATTCTCCTGCTACTCTTCCTTCATCTTTCCATTTCTTTATCACAGTATTTGCATCAAATAATCCTGTACCAAACAAGGGCCCCCCTACCAAGTGACAAGTAAGTTTAGCATTATTAGTAGAGCCCATTATTCAGCTGTCAGTACATGGAATGATTTGTGCTGGATTCATTACTTGCCCCTAGTCTGAGAGAATATAAGCAATGATTAGCTTATGCATTATTTAAGAAGATATAGATTAATGCTGAATAAAGAGGAGTTAGTTAAGTGGGAATAGGAGGGAAGGGCAGGGCTTTCGGCCCTGCCACACTGTGAGATACTTCTGAAAGCGGTGTAAGGTACCTCAGAACAGTGCTAACAGTTTGTTCTGGAGGGTGTGCAACAGAAAGAGAGGAAACATTACCAAAGCTATGACCCACTGTGAGCAGACAAAACTTCTCAAGGTTTGTTTTGGCATCATCAGACTCAAAGCTTCAGCCAGGGAGGTGCAATTCTCCACCTAAAGGTAGAGCACTACTTGGTTTTAGTCCTGTGCGTTGTAACAGCCAGCACAGTGACACTGCAGTAGCTCAGCACATCTTTGGAAAGGGATAAACCCCAAGGAAAAGCTTCTTAAATTGCCTCAGTTTGCCTCATGATTAGTAGACAGCCATCCAGGGCTGCATGCAGTCCTAACATGGAGACAAGATGTTATGGGGTGAGGGTGCCTACCGCACTGTGGTGTGACTGGGACCACACAAGCTGATGTGAGATGTTAGTCAATGGGAAAATTGGGAAATCGATCTGTACATCACACCTCCTTGCCCAGCAACTCTACTGCAGACTGATCCACCACTGATCCATTCATGGTATATGGACACTTTGCTCCCCTGTGCCCTCCTTTCCTCACACCTGAGCTGAATGGGTCCAAAAGCCAGCAAGATTAAAACCACAGCACGGGAGTAAACCCAAAGGGAGCAAAACATGCAGCAGTTGCCTCCAGTGGCAGGCATTGGCAAGGCTGATGGAAAAACTCTGCCTTAGGAAAGCAAAAAAGACTCTCTGGGCAGAAGGATATGCTGTGTGACCCCAGATCCAGGGCAGGCAACACACTGGGGACTACGTTTTCCTCTGCAGCTTACATTTTCAGGTGTCTCAATGGCTTCAGGTCCTGTCCCTTGCTGACTACTGTAGTTTTCATTTCCTGCTTGTTTTATTTGGATTTGAATATCTCCTCATTTCTTGCTCCTCTTTTACTCCTAGGTAGTTTGGGCTAATTGGCTTCTATATCTGTCTTTCCCTCCTCTCCCTGTGTTAGAAAATCAAGGACTTTCTTCATGCTTTATCCCCTGGCTGGAAAAGATTTTTCAGTGGAATGACAAAAGGGTAGAAAAACTGAGGCAGTTACAGTGCAGAGAAAACAATAGTTTGAAAATCTTCTAGACTTGTTTGCTGGGTTAATAGCTAAGCAGCAAAGTCTGAGTGAAAAGCCTCATTAAAAAGAGAGAAGACTGATGCCAGGAATGAATGGAGCAGAGTATGGGCTCTAGTGCCTGGTGCAGCTTTCCGACTCATCATTTTGGAGGAACATCAATATGTCAGTATGAGCTTTTCTTTAAGATTGAGGCATTTGTGCCCTTTCTCATTACTCCTTTTCTCACAATAGTTCAGTTTTGACATATTTTCCTAGGCAGAGTTAGTTTTATTGTTTTTTTCCTGCTGCTTCAGAAGAAGTTTGAATACTTTAGCAGTCAAGCCACAGAGTACTTTGCTTCCAAAATCATCATATGCTTTTATATATTTTAATCCCTTTATCTACATTTAAGATTGATAACCAAGAATACTTTAAAGACACAGAGCCTGATTCTCCAAAATTATATACACCAGCCCCAAACATCTGGGAATTCACCTAATTAGTGGATTGAGATTTCAGTTACTCAGGTGAAATTTTCCTTACTTAATAAGCGAGGTAAAGTCTGTGGGGAGAGGCAGCATTCTTTCTACAGCCAGATGACATAGTTGGATAAAACATCTGTGCTTTTGGGCAGGCATAGCTCTCTTCAGTTCTGGAACAGAAGATACAAATGGCAAGTAGTTAAGGATAACTTCTTGGGATTTAACTAAACTCTTGGCAGGATCAGACTACATGAAAGCAGAGAAGAGCTCCTTTGATCTGGATACTGTGAGCTCTTTCCAAAGAGCTGTGAGCTCTTTCCAAGCAGGTGCTGAGTCTCTGCAACTTTTTGCTGGGGAACATTAAGTGCTTGTCAGGAAAAGACCTTGTGCTGACTTCTGTGACTCTCTCACAGGTAGAGGTGCATAGTGTAGCTGAGCAAGTTGCAGATCCTGTGGAGCGCATTTCGCTCACCCAAGCCTCATGCAAAATGGATTACACTTAAGCAATTAAATACATCACAACTTTATTGTGTCAGATGCATATTTCATCTCCTTAAATGCTCTAATACAATTTGAGGATTAGTAACATGTGGTTGACTCTGAACTTCTCTCACATATTACCAGTCATCCAAATCTGGCCCAATAACATTTTCTTACTTTTATAGATAAATCTTGAACTCGATTGCTTGTGTCATAGGTCCCACATGGGCAAAATTCACACAGAGCTTCATCCTGCTACATTAATGTAGGAAGTACTAGCACCATTCAAGGCAGCATACTGATCTTGATCCTGGGTAGAATGTTTTTTTATAGATAACTGCATTTACCTCTTGCAGCTTGGGGTTTGTCACAGCACTGTCCTCTTCCCAACATGAGTCCTGCAGGTTTTATGGTTCTGGTGAGGCCCTGCCTTACATTCCTGGATTCCTATGGGAGCACATTGAAGGGAGGCTGGGAGCTCAGGGCAAGCCTGCTGCTTCCACTTCCACCTGTCTGCTGGTGCTGCTGTGCTCAGCTGTCACTGTCTGCCCGAAGAAATGGCATTCCAGCACCACAGGGTTGCTGTGCTGGGGCTGGGGTCCCTCCATTCTGGGTAGCGTTCTCTCATGTTCATTCACTTTCCCAAACAGGGAAAGGATTACTCTGCACTCCTCATGTCTTCAGCAAGGGATTCCTCACCTGTAGTGCTGTCTTCACGTGAAGTGTATTTTCACCTTACCCAACTTCAGACAGAGCAGCATAGAAGCTAATTTGCTTCTTTGTAGCATTGGTGGTGTCTTAGTAAATTCCCAGGATAAAAGAAGTGAGTAAAAAAACCCTCTGAACTGCTAGAGAAAAAGAACAAACAAATCCAGCACATTTCTGTGGAATTCTTCTGTTTGTCAGATGTGAGCCTCCACTTGCTCAAAATAATTAGGAGTTGCATTATGTAGAGCATGCTTAGCATCAAAGTAGTCACAAATGCCTCATATTTTCATCTAAACAGTCTCAAGGGCTGTGAAAGCTGTCAAAAATCAAAGCAGCTGGCTTCTCTGTAAAACACAGAAGACCTTTTTACCTTATCAAAAACACAAATATTTAAAATAATCGACAGAGAAGTTAATCAATTTTCATCTGATTTAGCAAAGATCATGCAGTCTGAAAATAGCATGAGCATCTCAATTGATACCAGCAAGATCGATGTTGATATTTTTAATCCCCAAAAGAAAACAACAGCTGTCAAGAAGGCATATGCACACACTTCACTGAATGTGTAACTGCACAGAAGAAGGTGTGAATTCTCCTTCTTTATGTGAACTCTGTACTATTTGTACAGATGGACTTCAATAAAATCCAAAGCTTAGTGAGAGAATGCATATAATCATTCAATGAGCAAATCAGGCAAATCCAGCCTAATGAAGCAGAGCCTACATGATCTGTAAAATCTGCAATATTTTTAGTGGGATATTATACAGAGCTTATTGGTTCACAAAAAAGTCTTTTAATATACAGTTTCATAAATATGAGAGTCCCTGCTTGCATAAATGACTGCAGCCTTTTCATTCACTGTAAAGCTTTAACACTCTCTTTCACCTTGTAGCCTCTGAATATAGTAAACCCATGATCATCCACTTTGTGGCTGGGTACAGGTTGAGGTTGACTAGGTCATGGATAGTGAAAAGCTTAAACATTTCTTCATGGTCCAGCCTTTAGAAGCCCGGTGAATACCACCCTGCCAAACACAAGAGTGGGTCTCAGACCTGTCTACTTTAGGTAAAACTCCATGAAATCTGCTGTTCCTCTGTTTGCTCCAAGTTGTACTTAGTCATCAGAGCCTGTACAACAACTGCCATAAAGCATAGTGGCAAGCACTGATCTCCTCAAACACAATACAGGCTTCTTGTATGTAACCCCTGCTTCTCTATCATCCTTTGCACACCAGTGTGGAGGTCATTATTTTACGTATCTAGGCATAATCCTTTATGTATATACAGACATAGAAATAAAAAAAAGAAAAACTTGAGGGAAAACAAAACTTCTAGAGGGGTCAAGTGTGTATATTGGCAAAGGCCTTCACCTATCTGAGGCCAGTGTGAATCTCGCCACTGATTTTTTTTTAGTGAGCTCAGATTTTATCTTATTTTTGGCCAAATTGCTTTTTCATGGAGAAATGGAGAAGTTTTTGAGGATGAGGTTTACAAGAAAGTGCAAATCTGATTTGCATTTCTACAAAACACAACAAATCAATAGGCTTTTAAAAGTTGAATGATCCTCTAGTAATTTGTAGTGTGGTGCTGAAGAAATCTACTATGACAGTAGTGAGTGTAGTTTTGTACTTGCTCCTATCAGACTGTTGGAAGTTCCCTTTAATTTGCTATCTGGGACCACAGTACTGATTTCCTCAAATTAATTAATTCCCATGCTATTGATTAACGTGTATCTTTTAATCTCAAAATACAAGCATTAGCACAGGAAAGAAATCTTCAACAGGAAAGAAATCATCACAACATCACAGCCTGCTTAATACTTACCTGTGAATGTTTGAATGGTTTCATGTCATTCCGGGTTCCTTATGAATGTTAATAATGAGTTATTTACGTATTTAAAACATGTTTTCAAGTCAAGTGTCCATGCATATGCTCTTGATTTTTGATATAAGTCCAATCTAGAATGTACCCTTGTATATCTTTTGATAAAGGCCTCATCCAATTACTTCCAGTTCTCACTTAGACACTTGAATTTCTCCTCGTATTACCTGGTCAGTCAAGGTGTGTGGGGAAGGGATACTCCAGTCAATAACTAATGTACAGAAAAGGCAATCAAACCTTTCTCCTAGTATGTTATAAAAATTGTATTCCATTTTTTTTAATGCACTACAGATTTTTCTTTAGATCTCTTGACCTGAGCTGTTTTCCATTAACATTATTGGGTTTGAAATTGTTCTTTGATCTGTTTGAACAGATGCAGGTGCTCCAACTTTTAAATTAGTTGTACACAGTAATCATAAAATTCTTGATAAGATGTAACATTTTAATCATAGTTTACAGATCCTGAGAAAACTGGCAGGAGTTGCCAGCACTTTTCCATCTTGCATGTTTTTAAGTTGTGTATCATATTCCTAGGTAGAATCACTACCTCCTTATCCCTGTTGAAGCAAGTAACGCTTTGTTTGATGGAAGAGGGGTACTTGTCATCAAAGATGCATGTATTATATGCTAAGATGTTTTATCTGTCCTATATGAAAATTAAACACTTGTACTAATATTTAGCTTTGGTAAACTAATGCAGTGGATGCTGTCTACCTGGACGACGAGAAAGAGAGAGAAGAATATGTCCTGAATGATGTTGGGGTTGTATTCCATGGAAATGTCGAAGACATAAAATCAAGAAGCTGGAGTTACGGTCAGGTGAGCTGTTTAGATCTTCTCTGGCTGCTCCCAGCAGGACAGCAAATGAGTTTAATTGACACCAGACTGTGGTTGAGACTGTGGGCTCTGGAATGCATTATTGGTTCCTCCTTCAGAAAGATAAGGGGTATCATTTTAAAATTGCATGAAGTGGATATATGCCTAATCCAGAAAAGCAATGCTATAATAGCTGATATTTAAAGACCTTGTTTCGGGGGCATATTTCAGATACTAAGAGGCTGCTTGTTGGAAGTTATAATCATTAGCTGAGGTTTCCACAGGGCAGAGGTATTTCTGCTGCTGCATTATTGCTGCTTCAGGATCAAATCAATTTATGAAAAGTAGAGTTCTTTGTTTGGGTTTTTTCATTTTTTGATAACATTGCTTTTTGACTTTTCTTTTTAGCTTCAGAAGCTTGGTGGAAATAATTCTGTTCTTCTTGGGGGTCAGACAGTCACAAGTTTCCTATGGGAAACTACTATTTAATCCCAAAATTTTAAATTCTAGGGAAATCTCTCCCTTTTCTGCCTGGACTTGATAACATTAGTCTCTAGTGGTCTCTTGCAGTTTGGGGGAGACACCCCCATATAGGCTGGAGTGGGGTATTGGTGTGCCTTCAATAACATAGAATCATAAAATAATTTGGGTTAGAAGGGATTTTTAAAGATCATCTGGTTCCAACACCCCACCATTGACGTGGACACCTTCCACTAGACCAGATGCTCGGATTCCTGTCCAGCCTCTCCTGGAACACTTCCAGGGATGGACCATCCACAGCTTCTCTGGACAACCCATCCAATTTACCACCATCCTCGTAAAAAACTACTCTTTTATATATAATTTAAACCAAGCTTCTTTTAGTTTAAAACCACAACCCCTTGTCTCAGACTTTTTACTTGCCTATTTTACCCCAACCTTGTAAGAACTAACCAGCCTGAAAATCCCTACGGGATGGAAGAGTTAATTTATTGTGTTAAAATGGGCATTGCCAAGCAGAATGGAAATGATAGCAAAGCTATAACCCTAGCTGTCTCTCAGAGAGGCTCCAGTGGACAGATACAGGACATGGTGAACTCCTCTCATCTCCTGGATTTTCACAACAGCACAATTAACAAGATATTTCCTTACTACTGCGGTGATAGATCCATTCAGTTTTTGTGGCACCTCCCTAGCACAGCCTTGCAAAAACGTCCTTACATCTTGCTTTCTCTCCCTCTGTTAAATACCACCTCAAAGCTTGAGCTGAATGGATTGGCGGTGTGTTTGCCCTGGAGAGCTCTTTGTGCTCACATCTCTCTTTTTTCCTTATTTAAGGGTACAATTTCATCTTTTTTTCCTGTGGCAGCACTGCCCTAGGGATTCCTGCATCTGCACCATTCCTTTGGTTGTGTCAGTTCTGTTGTTTGCAGGGTCTGACTGGTTTCCTCTCTGAGAGAAAAACAACCTGTAAATAAGGAGCAGGAAAGAAATTCCTTAAGCTAGTGATGCCTCACATATAAGAGATGTTGGAAGCAGATCCTGAGGCCAAAGCTGGGTTTGCATGTAAGCTGACCAAAAATGCCCCCTCCTGGCCCTTCTTTCCCCCTGCAAGCACTTGTGCAGCCATGCAGTGACTCAGACTGGAGACCTGATCTAGCTGAATAAGCATCTCCTTGATTTTTTCCCCCCCTGGGTAATTTCTTGGGCTTGCTCTGTTCTTAGATTTGGGATTCACTCCATGACAGATGTAACGGGGAGGGAGAGAGGGGAATAAGCAGCTGGAGGCGGAAGATTCTGCTAAAACCAGATGCTGGATTTATGTCCTAAGATGCTAAATTTATGGCCTATGGTGGCTTGGCCTGAGATGTTTATATTCTGGGAATCTGGCATCTTTCTGACACAAATACCAGCCTCCTTTGAGAAACTACATTATTTATTTGGTTTTGCTAGGCGATAGTTCTGTCTAGGAGGTTAGGGCCATTCCATAGTCCTTTTCCATGTATTTTGGAAAGGGAAATTCCTGTGCTGGCTGAGATCAGAGGACCTGATTTTCACCCTGTGCTGCAGTGCACCTTTTGCTATTCGTTGTCCATGTGAAAGCTGAGCATGGCAGATGCATCTCAAGCCAAGAACTTTAGTGGAATTTATAATTTTGTAGGAGTTTAACAGACATGTCAATCTGCAAAGGAACAGAAGAATAGTCTTCTGGTTCCCTTACTTTCAGTGAAATGAAGGACAGAATGTTCCTGATCTTACCCTGTCCATTTCCAACCATTAAAGACACATTTTTGGCAATCCTAGATATTAAGAACAGGAGCATTGCTGTGAGTAAAAGTACTAGCAGACAGGCCTATATTATGAATATATTGTGCAATTATGCTTCTTATATTTATGACATATACCCATGTAACATACAAGTAAAAAGCATAAAACCACAGAGAGTCATAGAGGTGAAAGGTATATGGTCATATACAAAAATGCAGATAGACTTGTGCATGGTAATGTTCTTAGGCTAAATAATTGCTTAGGACAATGATAGCTGGAAATTTAACTCGGGTGGTAAATTGAAAAGAAGCATAGAGTTCAAAAGTGGGTTACTAGTTGGAGATGGTTCTCAAAGCTGCTGTCTGTAATGAGAAGAATCAACACAAGAGAAGAAAAGGCAAGAAACATGGACAGAGGAAGAGAAAAAAACAGAATAATTGAAACATGGCTGCAATGAATGAGGATGGAAGTCTTCCTTGTAATATAACTGTGATCCCTCCTAAGAAACTGTAAAAGGCAGTCACTCAGAAAATTCCAAGGAGGGTACAGGGAAAATCTGGCTTTGAAAGAAATACAGGTACATAGGAATTCTCTAGCTGAAAGATGTCAGAATTTGGATATTGTATCGATCATTTAATGCTGATTTTTTTGTTTTGTGAGGAAAAAAAAACAAACAGGTGGGCATAGAGTTCTGTTGTTGTGACTTTTCTCATGTCCACACATTGATCTGCTTTAGCTTGGAAACCTACCTGCCCACGTAATTCTGCAGCACGTGCATTTGGTCAGGTCAGACCAACATGAGATCACATCTGTGTGCAACTGACTGTGAGAAATACAGCCTTAAGTCAACCAGTGTAAAAAGTCATACAGCCTCTCTTACTTTGGTTTAAAAGAAAGGACATCTATTAGAAACAGATTAGCGTGCAGGAGGATGCCCAGGACAGCTATGTGTGTTGCTCTGTGACACAAGGCATATCTGCGTGCACTTCACCTGTGTGTTTTCTTGTGCCTAATTTTCCACCTGCATTTTTTTCCCATGTGGCTTTACCAAGGTTGCTTGCTCCTGAAATAGGTTTATTTTCATTTCAACTTCAATGGAACAGACAGGGACTGTGCCTGGATCAGGTTCACTCAACTGTCCTAGCTGTCCTGCCTACTCCTCCTCTGGCTCCTCTGATATTTCAGAGATATTCAGTCTTATAACTGCAATTTTTCTATTCCACTTCCCTCTAGATAGGATTTTCTTGCCAAGAATGAGGGCAGAAAACTGATTTTGTTTGATTTAATATTTTTCAAATCCTGAATAAACAAGAAGGGCAAAACTGGCCTTAGTGTTAAGGCTAATCTGCATCGTACACTACTGCAACAGTGTAAGCCAGCTAGCCCCTGCAGCTTGTCCTCTCTTCCCTGTTAATCCAGTTATTTCACATGCATTCATGTCACTCTGTAAATGCTAAGGTGGAAGGCAACAACCCGGATAGCTATTTATTTCCTCTTTATTCTTTCTGTGTATACTGGCAAGATGGACAGTGTGTCATAAACTGTGGATGAGAAAAGTTTAATTTGCAGGGTAAACCTCTTATTGATCTAACCCAGATCTGATTAATTGAAGTGCAGATAGCAGATTTTGATCCTGGTAAAAGATTGTTGGGCCAGACCAGAAGAAAAGTGAATTTGAATCAGGAAGGACAGCTGTGAGGGCCCAGAGTTTACATTTTCTGTTGTGAGGGTTCTCCTTGGGAAGGAGGTTCTCCACAGCACAGTCATTCACCCAACATTATTGGTGTCACATCCCAGTGGAGTGGACTGGGATGTGCAATTATTCAGCTTCCCAGTAATGACAAAATTAGTAGTAGGTCTCTGAGAAACACTGATCCCTGCTTCCTTATTCTCAAACACCATGAATTCAGTTTTGCTAGATTATAAAGTGATCATTAGCAAATACCTGCTCCAGAGAAAGTAATTCAGTGCAAGTGCAGGGGATGAGGAGAGAGGTGTGCTGCCTTGGAGGAGGCTTGCTGAAAAGGATTCATATGGCAGTGGTACCCTCAAGGCAGAAGCAAAGGACTTCTATTGGCCAGGAAATGGCTGAAGATGGTGAAACACAATGGTGCTTCTCCTTTCTTGGCTTCTGCCAGAGCTCGGCTGCTGCCTAGGATGTCACTTCTGTTCCTCCCATCTTCCCCACTGTACCAGCAGCAGTCTTTACTCTTTGGGGCTTCCTTTTCAGCTCTTTGATCTCACTCTTCATTCTCCTCTCCCCCAGACTGCCAAAGCAGCAGTTTGATCTGAGGTCTTGCTCACTTTCTTCAGGAGGCAAAATTGAGGATGGCCTTGTCTGCCATGGAGCCCTAAGCCAGGCTATAGAGAGTGAGGAAATCAATCCAGCTCTAGTAGCAGCATGAGAGCAAAAATCCTATTAGCATGAATCATATCTTTCAGGATGCAAATATAGAACATAAAACCTAACACCACGGAGTTTCTGTCACAGCCTTGAATGTTAATATACGTTTGTATATCTAGAAGATATTTGTTTTATTATTGTACATTTCCCTGTCTCCTACCCTTTTCCAGGGGACAGAGGTATTTTCCTTTGCTATGCAGTTTCTTCTAAGGAAAATGAAATACATAGCAGGGCAAGTTTTGTGACAAATGGTTTCTGGTCTATTTAGACACCTCTGCCCTCAATTCATTCTTGTGCTTGTTCATGCTAGATTGAAAAAAGTGTACCTTTTCACTCTATTTTTGAAGAAGACTACTTTAGGTCACTTAGTATTTTTGATGTCTGAATTTTGTGGACCAGGATTAATCTATATAATAAGTTTTTGGCTTGTCAATTTTAAACAGATTTTAAAAATAACTCTGAAATACAAGTGTCTTCAAATTACCACTGGCAAACCACTTATTGTTCAAGTTCCCAGCAATGCACTGGCTGTGTCGGAGAAGTCCTGAAATTAGCAGGTCTGGAATCTGTGAAGGACATAAAGTCCTTTGCAAGTAGACAAGCTTCTTGTAGTTATTATTATAGTACCCTCCTATTATATACTTGTTAGCACTTAAAATTTCATGTCCTGTCAGAAAGTCTGTGTTGTCATTTCAACCTTCTGGAAACTGGACTGAGATTGAATTGAAAATTACACTCTCTTCCCTCACAGCCTCTCACATTTTTATTTTTTTTCCCACACATGGGTGATTATTCCAGAAGAAAATTTCTATTGTTAAACACAGAGCTTTGATGTGACCAGCTAATTTTGAAACTGGTCAGCAATTATAACAACAGGGAAAAATAGCTTTGCCTGTTCTTTCCAGAATAAAAGTGAGTCAATTTTTTTTTTCCCTGTGTCTCTTTTTATTTTCTTTTATCTAGTTTGAAGAAAACATTCTGGATGCTTGCCTGTTCCTGATGGACAAGGCAGAACTGGAGCTCTCTGGTCGTGGAAACCCAATCAAAATCTGCCGTGTTGCCTCAGCAGTGGTATGTAATGGATGCCCAATAAGTGTCAGAAGGGACTTATAAATCAAAGCTGGCCTGATTTAACTGTCCCTCTTGTCCTGATTTGCTCTCTACAACACACAACAGATCAGTTGTCCCTTCTGACAATTGTCCATTCTGACAATTGTCCATTCTGAGGTCTGACATTTTATTTCTCTCCAGAAGTTCAAACAACTTCTGTTGGCTCATTGCCTTTTCCTGAGAATGGTGGCTCACTGGTGGGAAAACCACTTCTTGACATTGCACTCCAGGCATAAGCATTTCTTATGTGACAGTGTGCTCGTTCTCCAGTAGCTAATATAATTGAGAAAGCTGTTTCTGTTATGGGTAATACAGTGGCATGGGTGGAATTTTGGATGGGGAACTGAGGGACTTTATGTGGACTCCAGCGCTAACCTCAGTGCGGTCATAGAACACTACAATGGTGCATGTTATTGTGTCTGATCCAAGCCCCAAATGACCTAATCAGGCTGAGAACAGTTATATAAGTGGGCTGCTTTGGCCTCAGAAGAAAACAGTGTGGGAACTGTCCTCTTTAACGTGAGGTCCACAAAACATACCCCACTCAGAATGAAAGTATCTAAAATAACCAAGAAGAATACTCAGACCTCCATTCTTTCCAGCTGCCAGGCACCAGGAATCATGCCATGGATGCAAGAGCAGTCCCATCTCTAATATTCAAGATGCTAGACTCATCCAGGTTGTGGAAGACAGAGGCTGAATCCTCTCTTTTGCCTTATTAGAGGTCTGAACTGGTGCCTTCTGCTTCCCAGAATAATTCTCTAGTCATTGAGCTAGAGTAATTAGATGTTCTCCTGAGCCAGCTACTAAAATAAACTGTCCACAAAACATGGCTGCAGGAGATAGATGATTCTTTAACTTGTTATAGCATTTGCCCAGGCTTTAAGAAAATGAGCTTTTTCTCTTAGAAGACATTGAAGTAGGATCTCCAACCTCTTAATCTTGCATGTTAAATACAATGGCTTCAGCAAGAAGTGTTGAGAAACCTCTACTTCTCTTTGTCTTTAAACATTTTAGTTAGTTCTATCACCCAGGCATTAGAAATATAGCTTTGGACCTTTGGATAGAATAAAGAATCAAATGTGGTTTCCTCATCCCTGAACTAGTAGACATAAAAGTCTGTTATGTAAGGACTGTGGAAGTCCTCAGGACAGAACTGCACAAAGTTTATGAATCTAAATAGGGCTTGGATATTAGTTAGGTTTTGAGACACTCAACATTTTAGAGAAATGGAGGAGTTCACCATCTGAAATCCAGGACTCAATAGACTTTAGGGCTAATCTGCAGAACTGTGCCATAACTGGGTAGGGGGTTTGGTCATTGAAATCTGGACCTGAGTGAGAAGTGGGCAAGAGGTGCTGAAATCCCACCTGTGTTAAACCTCATTCTTGCTCAAGTTGAAATGTGGTAGAGTTGAGCGAGTCTGAGGACATCGTCCCCCATGCTGGAATCCTTCTTAGGCTTCCTGGCATGGCAGAGCAGGTAGAGTCCCTGTCTTCTTCCACTCATTACAGTCAGAGCAGAGCCTGAAGATCAATATGCTATCCTGTCCTTGAAGTGATTCTTTTCTTGGCACTTTTCCTACACCGGTGAGATGGGCACAACCTCTTAACCCATTGGTTATGACTCTGAATACTTATCTCTGTTCTGTCCTAGAGTTCACAGGAAGTCGATTTTCTAATTATAAAAGAGTAGTTAATGCAGCCAAAAGCTATTAAATGAGAATTGTGATTTATTTGGCTGGTGTGTAGCTGTTCCACATTAGCATAATTAAAAGGTACAGAGTGAATGAGCTTTTTGCACAGCCTCAACTGGTTTGGTTCAAATTGCAGCTAGGAGACATATTGCTCATTAATGCCTATCAGTATAGCCATTAGTCAGCAAAACTCCTTGCTTTGTATAATCTTACCAGAGGAAAACTTACACAGCAAATTCCTTCTTGTTTTCATGTGTGCTAGACCAAAGAAATTGGTTTCTACTCTAAAGATAACAGTAGACTCCTTCTCCTCTCAATCTGTTGTAAATCAGGAGCAATTTTATTAAAATCTCTGGGTTGATATGGAGAGAAAAACAGATGATGGAAAGAATACAGTTTAATATTTCCAAGGCTTGCTTACCAGTGTATAACTGATGTGCGTTTATTAAAAATACATAACAATAAGCATATCTGCTGTTAATAAAACTTATTAACTGGCAACATGGATACTCAGTTTGATGATTTAATTTCAGATTTTATTTTTAAGTGTTTGACCTTCATTGAGAATTGTTCACTGATGGACAATCCATGACCCTTAACAGGGATGTCCTATTTATCCACTACCTTCATAATGAAACATTTATATCTCACTTTCTAGCCTAAACTAGGCTATATTCACTCTCTCTCATCCTATCGGTCTGCTGAGTTAAAGAGCTTTTTATTATTCGGTCTGACATATTTAATGCTCATTTCCTTTGATTTTAGGTTAACTCCAGGGATGACAATGGTGTGATTGCTGGATCCTGGAACAATATGTATGATAATGGTGTTGCACCTTCAGCCTGGACGGGAAGTGTGGACATTCTCTTGGAGTATTACAGTTCTAAGCAACCTGTCCGATATGGCCAGTGCTGGGTCTTTGCTGGTGTCTTCAACACGTGTAGGTATCAGTGAGAAAAGCTCCAAGCTGCTATGTGGTTCCTGCTTAACAGAGTTTTTAGGTAAAACTAACTAAAATACTTCCTAGCTCTGTGCTGTTCAGGAGTAAATAGTAGAGATACTTAAAACCAGATGGCTAAAATAGATGATCTTTGAATGAACCTCTGGTGTGTCCTTCAGGTCAGCTACTCTTCCACACAAATCTGGTAACTATTTATTCATTCATTGAAATGTACTCAGTGACTCACGAGGGTAAGTTTGTGTGAAAGAAAGTTGAGTCCTTCAGCATAGTCCACATTTCTGTCAAGAATTCTTAGACAAGACTGCTTGACATCTAGACCTAAAAGATTAAATTACTACCCAATATCAGGTATGTGATAGTGTTTCTGCTCCAGAAAGGCCAAATCTCACCTACTGGGGATTGCTCCTAGGAAAATTGAGGCACACAGTCCCTGCACCTGTTAACTGAGCACTGTTAACATTTTATATGGAGTTTATGAGCCAGAAGAATGGAGAAAATAAATGCTGGCCTAGTTTATGAGTTGTCTAGCACTACAAGGTTAAGTCTAAACACATTTGGTCAAACTAGAGTTCTAGTGTTGCAGTAAACAGAGTGTTGCAGGTCATAAAAAACAGTGGGGAAAGCAGTATTGGATTGGTCCCATATTTTCACTGTCTAGCACTTTCTGACAACATATTCTGCTAATGCACAGGAGCACACTTTGTGGCCTCCTCTGGAGTTGCTCCAGCAGGTCCATGCCCTTCCTATGCCAGGGACCCCAGAGCTGGAGGCAGCTCCCCAGGTGGGGTCTCAGTGGAGAAGAGCAGAGGGAGAGAAGGCCCTCAGGCCCTCCCTTGCCCTGCTGGCCACGCTGCTTTGGATGCAGCCCAGGATACAACTGGTTTTCTGGGCTGTGAGTGCACATTTCCTGGTTATGTTGAGCCTCACACAATGGGTTTGAAAAAGTTTGTGCAAATGTTTCTTATGGATGCAATTCCTCACAGTGGATTCCATGGGCTTCTTTGTCTTCTCTGCCTGTTGCATTATCTGGATTTCTCTAGATCACAGACACACACACCAGTTCTCCCACCTTCCCCCCACACTTGCCCTGAATCACCACTACGCAATAATTTGCCTGCAGGCCACCGTGAAACTGGGGCGATGCAGCAGAGGCCCAGAGCCTGCTGTGTTACAGGGAGAGGCGTATTTATCTGGGGCAAAACTAGACTTGGTTTACTGACTAAGTTAGTCAAGTCAGAGACCTGGCACTTTGCCCTGCTGCAAAGATTGCCAAAGTATAAACTTTGTTGAGCTTCATGAAATGCAAATATTGTCCTGTGGCTCATCTGATGATAGCCACTGACACATCCAGCTGCTGACCGCTGCACAGGGGACAGCGAAGGTGCAAACAATTCACGTGCAGCTATCAGGGTTGTTTTGAGGTGTTTTTGAGTGTCTCTCATCTGTCAGTGTTTTATCACTGTGACCAGTCCAGCTCTCCAAGGTCACTATATTGTACACTCCAGATACTCATCTGTTAAAAATGCTAAAACATTCCAAAAAATGGTCATTAATCTTGAAATTGTCAGACAAATTATTTCCAATGAGCCCTGATGGCTCATGTGCTGGAAGCCTGGGAGGGCACTTGAATTAAGTTTAATCAATAGGTACATATGGTATTGGATGCATCCAGGTAATTTTTCATCCAGGAACTTGAAATGAATGTGCAGTGTTACACTTTATTGGGAGTCACAGTAGTGACAGTAATGAATATACAAAACCCAGCAGTAGCAGCAGGGCTGTTCAGCTCTGCATCATCGGAACTATTTTTAAATAGGATATTCAATAAAAATATTTTCCCTTAAAAAACCAAACCAAAACAAAACAAAGCAAAAAACCCTCTAAAAATCCACCCCAAACCAAAAACCACCACGACAACCAAAAACCAACCAAAACCAACCAACCAAACAAAAAACTCCAACAAAAACAATTTTAAAAAACCCCAAAACAAACAATGAAACAAAACAAAAATCCAAACAAACCCCATCAACCATCAAAAACCCCTCACCCTCTGTTTTCTACAGAACCATGTTGACTCCTAAATTGAAAACCATGAACTTTTTCTGGCTGAGACAAAGTATGTCATCTGGAGTAGCTGAGATGATGTGTCACCCCCCTGGACCCATTCCCCTAGCCCAGGGACGTGCTCCATGCCTATTTATCTGCCAGGGTACACAACAAACACAGAAGCCTATTGATGCAGTGATGTAGACTTTGGACATAGCTGTAGCATTTCCACATTTTTCCCACATCTCTTAAATTTGCCACTTGTCAAATGGTAAAAAGGGTCATAAGTGCTTTATTGTGACGGTTTGAGAGTTAGGGCTGGGGCCTTTTTTTTTGATTCTCCTTTTAAGGTCTTATATTGGAAGGGAGTGTTGACTCTAAAATGCTGTTACTTAGCAGGCAATATGAATTATGTAATGCATTTTGTTCAGATTCTCAAACCTTGTCATTTCAGCTGCAAATAATGCAGCTTTTCCCCACTATTAGCAATCATTTTCTACTTCGTTTTTTTTGTGTTGTCCAGATCCCTTCTGACAGCAGACATCAAACAGGAAAACTCCAAATCAATCAACAGAAGATACTTTCTATTAATTTTCTTTTTTAGCATTTTCTCATAATTCTCTTTGGTTGCTGCTACTAAGAGACCTAATGTATTGTGTATATCTTGCAAGCTCAGACTTCTTTTTCTTTGTATCACATTTGGTCATGAGCTGACCCGTTGCACCCAGATTTGACCTGAAGTTCTGCAATGTGGTCGCTGTGCAAAGCTGCTTTAAAACTATTGGTAATCAGCCGCTTCGGTTATAACTCTTGTACCAATACTTGCCTTTAGTTCCCATATTTTGGGACCAAATAAAATACTTAGCATGTACAATATAAAACAGATAGAAGGAATTATTTGAGTTAATTTTTGTTTTCCCATTTTATTCTAGTTATTAATATTTTTGTCCTCTCATCCTGTTGTCCATGAACGCAGTTGTCATATTTGTCCTTCTCATCACACTTCTGTCTTTGCCACAGTTCTGAGATGCTTGGGGATACCTGCAAGACTCATTACCAACTATTCTTCTGCCCATGATAACAATGCAAATTTACGGTTGGACTTCTTTCTGGATGACGAAGGAAAAGTGGACACCAGACTTACAAAAGATTCTGTCTGGTGAGTCCTCCTGGAAAATGCCTTTAATGAGCTGATGATAAAAGCAGTAAAAAACATTATGACAATATCTGTATTGTGTTTATTTCTGTGTGCATTGAAGAACACTGCTGGCTTACGTGAAACGGAATGAATGGATTGTTGGTAGGCTGACTAATACGAAGCCTTGTTGTGTAAACAGGAAACCCGTGGGGGATCCTGCTATTCATGTTGCCATACAGTGCTCATTCAAGCACGCTGGAGAGCTGGAATGGGCTTGTGCTCCTTAGGGACCAGCTTTTTCTAAAAATGACAAGGGCTAGGATGGACACTTCCATCCTTCTGGAGCCAGGCTCTGGGGGGTACCTCAATATCTATGGAAAAACCACCCTTTTTTATCTGCTCGTGCCTAGTTTCCATATTTGTAGACTGGTTTTGCATTGTGTGCACACAGTCATTGTTGCAAAGAGGCCCTTTCCACAATAAACGCAGTTCAGCTGAAAAAGAAACAAGGTATCATAAAAGATACTGAAATGCAATCACCAGATTTATAAAAAGAAAACTCCCTAGGGCCAAGAGAAGAAGTTTACACATTCTGTTTGAGAAGACAGTCCTCTAACTGGCTCTTCAAACTCTTACTGTCTTCTGTCTGACAGGAGAAGTGTAGCATATATTGATTATATGCTCTGTGTGGAACATTGGCCATCGAGCCTCTCCTCTTCAGAGTGAAGAAATGAATGTGACTTCTACATTCCTATATTCAGGAGATACTCGTCCTATTCAATGTTAATATTCCTGGCTAGTGTCAATGATATCTTCAACTCATTATCATACAGCTCATCAGCCTGTTTCATTAATAACTTAATCTCTGGAAGCCTTTGTATTTAAACTGTCATAAACACTCTGTGTGGTAGAGGAAATGCCTGAACCTGTTGCTGCAACATCTTTTGTGTGATTTCCATAATCTAGAGGAAATCTAAGGAAAGCAGGTTCATTTACATGTGACACTTGTGTCACAGCAAGACAGAGTACTTGAGACTAGAAGGAACCCTTGGAAGTCACCCAACCCTCCTGCTCAAAGCACCGTCAGCCAGGGCAGGTTCCTCAGGTCCATGTCCAGTTGGGCTTTGAGTATCTCCAAGGATGGGCACTCCACAACTTCTCTGGGAAACTTTTGCCAGTGCTCAACCATATTCACAGTAAGAAGATTATTTCCTGATCTTCAGACAGGCTTTTCTGGGTTTCAGTATATGCCCATTGCTTCTTGTCCTGTCCTTGGGGTACTGAGAAGAGTCTGGCTCTGCCTTCTTTCTCTCAACTCCCTAGCCAGGAATTTATACACAACAACCCTCTGATCCCAGCAATTCAGCCAGTTTTCAATATATCTTGAATATATCTATATTCAGCCATTTGTCTGGTCTGTACTTCAAAGGTTTGTCTGTGAGGATGTTCTGGGAGACAGCGCTAAAGTCAAAAGGACCAACTCCCATGCACTGGTCTCTCCTTTGTCCTTTCAGTCACTTGTTTCATCAGAAAAAGCTCTCAGGTTTGTCAGGTACAGCTGGCTGCTTGTAAATCCATGCTGACTACTGCCAATCACCTAGTCCTTAATATGTCTGGAAATGTTTTCCAGAAGAACTTGCTCTATAACCTTCCTAGAGATCAAAGGGAAGCTGACAATTCTCTCTCTCCCTGGATACTCTTCTCTCTTGAAGAATGGAGCAATATTTAATTTCCTCCAGTCCACAGGAACTTCCTCCAATTACCATGATCTTTTGAAGATAGATATGAGTGGTCTTACAGTGACCTTGGCAAGCTCCCTCAGCATTTTTGATGAGATTACCTCATATTCCATCAGATCCATTGGACTTGTGTGTGTTCAGTTTGTTTAACTGTTCTCTATCTTGTTACTTGTCTAGTTTTCATTATTCCAAACCTCCACACTGGTCTCATGGCCTGTGATTCCTGAGGGCAAATCTTAGCAGTAAAAACCAAGGTAAAGAAGACATTGAATACCTTCTCCTAATCCTTTGTTTCCAAGTTGCCTGCTGTGTTCAACAGCAGAGCCACATTCTGTAGGCTTACTTTTGACACTGCTTTGCTTGTATTTCATGCTGCTCTTCATGTCCCTTGGCTTACTTTGTTTGTTCTGGCTTTCCTATACCTGTGCCTGCATGCTCAGACAATGACTCTCTATTCCTCCTGGTCACCTGTCCCCGCTCCTCCTCTTTCTTAAGCACTTTTTTTTTTCTTTTTTTAAAAATATTTAATTGGGACCACCTTGTGGACTTGTGCCACTTTTGGTTGATTTCCTGCACACCAGGATGGACCTCTCAAGTCTGGAGGAGTGACTTGAAAAACAACCAGCTCTTCTGCATCCATCTTCTACTCAGAACTGCCTCCCACGGGATTCTTCCAAGCAGGACCTTAAACATGATAAAACCTACTCTCCTGAGATCCAGAGCTGTGGTCCTGCTATTTGTCTTGTTGCCTCTTTTTAGTATCCTTGGGCAGTTTTGCATGTTGTCTGTGAGACAGAAGGACCTCAGCATGTCTCGTGAGGCTGGTCCTTTTATGGCTGAGAGAGCTGTAAAGGAGAAGTCTTCTGTAACCTCCTCTGCCTATAAAAGATGCGAAGCAAGAGCCAGTGACTCAAGAGCCAAAAGCCTCAGTGCTCCACCCATAAACACCCAGTAATAGATCGTTGCTGTGCTTTACAATTTTCACTGTCTCATCCCTTCTCTCCTTCTCCTAACCTGATCTATGAAATACATCCCACCAACTTTTGACACTTCCTTTTACTTCTCTACCTCTATTTTTCCCAGCTTTTTCCCAAGACTTCTTAACTTAATCTATTTTCTCCTGCATTCTTTTGGGACAGGGTCAGGTCATCCAAAATCATCCTAGTCCCAATGAAAACCATATGCAATTTTAAACTTGCATTTCATCCTTCCAATCCTACACTGCTTTTCCTTGGCTTGATAATTTTTTAGCTGCCTTGTTCATCCTTTTATCCTCTCAGTGCATTTATTAGTACATGGTGCACATAACCCTTTGGGCATGACTTAATATATACACCTCTTTTCATTTCTCCTCTGTGTCCTTTCTTTTCATTACTCTGTAACACTCCTTGGTAACCCACATGCTGATTTCTAATGACTTGTGTCTTAACCCTGATCTTATTTTTAATGTCTCTTTTATTTCTTTTTTTTAAGAGGACAAGCTCAAGGTATTTATAATGATTTTTTAAAATGTGTTTCTCACTTTTATTTATAATCTCTTGCAAACTGGAAGCAAAGCTCTTTTTTTTTATTAATATATCATTTCTATTGTACTCTAGCCTTGTACTGCTGGAGCTGATCTGTCTTCAGGTCTTAAATACTCTCAGACTTCAGGGATACTTGGAGCCAGGATTTTTAGTCCAATCAATCTCTGAGTGTGGGGCTCCCTCTGAATGTTATCTGACATTTATTTATTTTTATTAAAGATTGTCTTCTCCCTCAGGATAGAAACAATACCACCACCAACAAAACACATATACAAAATTACACAGACTTTGCAAAAAGTTATTTTTATAAATCTGTCCGGATTTGGGGCCATCAGTACTGTCTGTTCTCCTTGTCTTTCTTAATGATGATATAAAGACACTTAAAGAATATTTCTCTTGGATGAGAATCAAGACTCACTCCTACCGTGAGGTCCAAGCAGACCGACATCTGCATCTCAGTGGAAATTTGCATGATGTCACCTAGCCCCGTGGGAGTTCATCCATGTCCAGGCCGTCTGAGACCTCTGCTCTCCCATTTACTTCTAGATCACTTTGCTCTAATTTCTCAACAATATTATCAGTGCCTGACCCTAGTAGTCTCTCTCAACCTCAGTGCCTGAACTTGTTAGCTCATAAAAGGGCAACAGCTGCTTCCAGCATGTGCCTGTCCCATAAGCAGTACAAACTACCATTCTTGAATTGTCTTCCAGGCATAAAACCCACCTGGTCATCTTTTATTAATTTCCCCATTGCTTTGTTTAGTCTATCCGTAATTATCTCTGTAAATATTTAATGGTCACTACATTGATCTATATTGCCTTTCTTGCTTTCTTTAATGTCTCAGGCTTGCTGTAGAATACAAGAATTATAGAATCAGTTCAAAAAAATATGGCCATGGAATCAGCTCCTCAGTTATGTTCACTTCTATAAGGAAGTTTCTGCAACCTTTGGAAAAGCAAATGTTTCCCTCATCCTCCTTTCCTTAATGCTCACTGCTCTACGAGCAGTGTCTTTCTGTCTATCAATTCAGATTTGGTATCCTTATGTGTATTTCTTATTTGCCTAGCAGCAGGTCTAAAGAAATCGGCATCCTGTTGGGTCCAGCACCACACCAACAGAAACCAGAAAGGTCCTGTCCCTAAGATGAGTACAGAAAAAAATACAGAAAAACTGTGTTACCCAATTAAAGAACTGAAGTAGATCTGCCATTTTCCACATTGTTACCCCCCTCCCAGCCTTGTTTTTAGCATGCTTTCCTTTTGCCTGCTCTTCAGGCTCTTTCACAGAAAGCAAAGCTGGTGACACTTCTGACTTTGATTCAAAGTGAACCAGTGAAGGCTTCAGGGCAGGGATTGTCTTTCTCATATGTTGGCATAGCAGTTGCAAATACTCACCTTCCATGAAGTATGTCCTCATTCTTGGGTAGCCCTCAGCAAAGCTCTGTGAGCATGATTCAGCACTGACTACTCTCAGCAGCATCAAAAATTCTCTGAGTATGCGTCATTTTCCTTGAATTATTCCTTTTTCTGTAGTGCTGCTTCATTAACTCTCCTAACTGACAAGTTTTACCCTGATCCAAGCTTTCATTTCCACTTTGAAATATCTTGTTAGACAAGCTTCACATCCTTCTGACTCTGTTCCATAGCTGGTTTTCACCTATTATTAATGAAATGGTCAGAGTTTAACAATCCCCATTTTGGTTGCTAATATCATCACGTGTACTAGAGGCTGTATCAGCAGCTACACAGATGTAATTTTATTCAGATCTGCTGTAGGATATGTATAATTGCAAGCAAAATTACCCCTTTCTCTACTCTTTCCTTCTTTTATTTTTTGCAATAATGAAATGCAAACGCTTTGCAGGCTTTGCTACGAGACCCTCTTTCCAGATGATTTTTTTTCTTGCTTGTGCTCTCCCTTGAGTGTTGGTAGCATTGCAGGAAGTTACAACTTGTCCATCTTTTCTGCTCATCTTTGAAACACCCAGGGCAGACTGTGATGGTGCTGCACTGTTTTTTTAATTCTCCTGAGCATCCAGCCAGGTGAGAGCATTTTAATCCTGAGCACCTAGAGGAACTACTCTTAGAATTTTATCTTTCAGATCACTGTCCTGGGCCCTAAAGATGCAGGTTGGCCCACACTGTTTGTAGGTGGGTTTTATGAAAAGATGTATGTTTTAAGAGCTCTGACATCATGCATTGGCATGACACGTGGGGAAAAACTTATAAGGAATCCACAGTGAAGATAGTTTTAGAAAAGTTAGGCAGGGTCTTTTTTTCAACCAACATGGAAGCCAGCAAAGCATGCTTGTTTTGAGCCATGGAAACAAAACTACACACTATTCATTGCAGAGTTGATCCCAAATCTCTTCATAAGAGACACCAAAGCTTCAGTCTGAATAATAATAAAGCAGACCATGTTTCATTGACTTGAAGATTCAAAGTTTGCTTTAGCAGGAAGATTGAAGTGGAGGTGTCTGGCTGGAAAGGGATTCTAGTTTGTGTAGCTTTTCACATACCCAACAATCTCCAAACACTGGCTTATTTTCTGAGACATTTACCCTCAGAACATGTTAGAAGAATCAAAAAGGCTTCTTCAACTTTTAGTCAAGAAACTACAATGAAGGATTGTGGCATTAAGATTTTAACAGATAGGTACCAAAGTTCTAGACCTAAAAATCTATTACCTTAAAAGAGTCAACATTTTTATCCCTGAATTGGCAAACTGTGTTATTGAAATAATGCCAGGACATAAATACACAGGATTTGTTTTGGTCTGCATGCTTCTTTCCAAGAATTTAATATACTGGTCTCATCTCTTGTCTAAGGAATTATCATTGCTGGAATGAAGCTTGGATGACCAGACCTGACCTTCCCGTTGGTTTCGGAGGGTGGCAGGTTGTTGATGGGACACCTCAAGAAACCAGTGATGGTAATATTGCTTGAAGTCCTCCTTAGTACAATTTCTAATGTTTGACATCTCTATTTCAAACAATGAGCTGATGATAGCTGAGCCAGTGGCACCTGGCACCATCTGGCCAGTGACAACTTCTTGAGCCAAATAACCACACTCGCCTCAGGGCCTTCTCCTGATTTGTTTTGAACTCTAAAATACATCTGTCCTTATTATAACATTGCTCATGATGCCCTGGGACACAAAACCCTGCATGAGAAAAGCCCTGCTTGATACAGAAGGGATGTAATCCTGTTGCCAGAGATGGCTTCTCACATTTTAGAGTACCTATACAGGAGCCTGATCAAATTAACTCTCCTTTACTTTATGCAGCCCAAACTAAACTACATGAGCAGGCAGTAGGCAGGAGAGAAAAAAGCAAAAAGTCACTGCTCTTCCTTCCCAGTCCTTAATTTTCCAGCCCTTAAAATTTGTAAATTTGCGAATTTGTAGTGAGATCTTTCTCAGTCTGTGGTGTACCTGAGTCCTCCCAAAATTATCTATTTTAACCAAAACCAGCTGTAACTGTATTTCAAACACTTGAGACTTACAGTAGATGTTATAGTGCCATTAAAGGTTGTTCAAGACTCGAGTCTGTGTTATCTACAGGGCTGGTAACAAAATTAAGCTTTTTGCTTTCTGGTTGGGAGCTCCTTTAAACTATTAGAAGATTTCATCAAACCCCAAGAATTCTTTTTCTTTGACCAAGTAGAGTATTTCTACATGTTTTTAATTTATTTAGTCTCTCACTTAGTCTCTCTCCTCCCCATAGGTATGTACAGGTGTGGTCCAGCCTCAGTTCAAGCCATCAAACATGGTCACGTTTGCTTCCAATTTGATGCTCCTTTTGTCTATGCTGAGGTACATATGTGAAAATTTTTACTGCAGTGAGCGATATCAGCGAGACCATAGTGAGACAGAAGATAGGGCTCCACTTCAATTTATGGATTGAGAAGTTACTCCATGTATACTTCATGTCACAGAACCATCTCACCCTTATATTTTGACATGCCAGCAGGTGTTATATGTCTCTAATGAATGACAGAGGTTTCTCTAATCTCTGCTCCCCAGTATAATAATAAGAAAAAGCTGCTATGACTTCATTGAAACTTCAGGCTATGGTAATTTTTTCTTCCAAGGTTCAGCTATGCCAAATGGGTCACCAGCTCTAGCTGCCCATTATCTTTGCTCACCACGTTCCTTGTTGGCTGCTATGGGTCATGGAGATCTCACATGGGTGATTTGACTGACAGATCTGAGAGGGAAATATCTCAGTAAGGAGATAGAGGGCCTGGTCTAGAGTTCTAACCTCTTGCATCACCAGAGGAGGCATGCCCAGAATTGCAACACTGCAGGACAAGTTTCTCTGTAACTGAATCATAAATGGTTTAGGACATAAAAGAATGTTTTAGCTATTAAGCATTCTCCTCTCTATTTGTAATGATTTTTGGTACAAGAAATGTGTAGTAGCACTCCCCAAATTTGAATGACTTCTCTGTCATTCTGGAGCTATGAATAGTAAAATGCATCTCAGTCTATAACTAATTTTAAATATGAAATGTCAATATGAGTAATCAATGGGACTTCAAGTAAATGTGTCGATTTTTGGGGGAGATAGGCTGACTTCCTCTCTCTACTTCCATATATCTCAATCTTCTTTAATTTAATTTCACAGGTGAATAGTGACATTTTTTACACAAGAATGGAGAAAAATGGAACCCAAGTGGTAGAAAACATTGACACAACTCGTGTTGGGCAGCTGATTGTGACCAAGGAAGTTGGGGGTGATGGAATGAAGGACATTACTGAGGAGTACAAGTTCCGAGAAGGTAATCTGAAATGAGCTGGGACTATATGGATGTAGACTTATCTCAGTCAGACCCTGGATGATGACTTGGAAACCTCTGTCACTGAGGGAGCTTCATGAAAAGCTGCCAAAGAATTCCACCTTCTGGAATTCTTTGTTTGTAATTCCATCCCAGAAACACTGTAGATGCTTTGATCTTAAGGTACAAAAAAAGCACAAACTTTGCTACCCTGAAATGTTTTAGACTAAGTAAGTTGTAGTGAAAATAAAGGCTAGTTATGGAGCAACTCAAAGCATTCAAGACAACTGAAGGCTTTCTGTACAGATGTTTAGATGTTTCTTATTCAGGCCAGATGTTTACACAGAGCAAACCAGGGTAGCTGTATTGATAGGAATTCAGCTACATCTGTTTGTCTGATATGGCCTTAACACCAACTCTCTTGGTAGATGTGAAGTTCTCCCAGTGCTTGTGTTACCCCAGGGGGTTCAGTGTCCTCACCCATTCATTTCAGCTACTACAAACTATGGAAGACACACCCTTGTGATTGGTAGGTGGGCTAACACTGCACTTCTGTTTCTTTTCTAAATCTGGTTTTCATTCATTCCTAGGCTCAGATGAGGAGAGACTGGCTCTTGAGACTGCTGTGATGTACGGTGTTAAAAAGCAAAGTATCCAAGATACCACATACCAGCCACAGACAGATATTGACATGGACTTCCAAGCACAAAAGGCAATCCTTGGCAATGACTTTAAAGTCACTATAACTTTCAGGAACAAGAGTCGCAACTCCTACACTGCAACTACCTACCTTTCAGGCAATATAGTGTTTTATACAGGAGTCACAAAAAGAGAATTCAAGAAACATTCCTTTAGTGCAAAACTGGAACCCTCTTCATGTAAGACTTGCATAGTTGTTTTATGTGTTATTAACTGCTAGGTTTTTTCTGTGTTAGTAGCTGTTACCAGTGTTTCCACCCATGGGTAGAGCCAATTCCAGTAGCTAGGGGTAGCATATTCTATTTGATATCAGAAAGATCCACTCCCTACCCTGGGCTGGATACCAGGATCATTTAAAGCTGAGGCTTTTTTCTTCAGGCTGTTTCTCCCTGCATAATGCTGTTTTACACCAAGATGCATGTGGGAATTGTTAATTTTTTTCTTTAGTAAAAGAAATCTAAGGAGCACAGCTATTAAGCTGCAAGATATTGTTTTTTCTTGGAATTCTTTTATTTTCATAGCAGGATCTCAGCAAGTGAAAGGGAAGTTCTGGTTCCACAGGGTGTCATGTACAGAGACAAAAAGGTGTATTTTTGTCTTACCTGGTAGAAGCTGACAAGTTCTGAGTAAATTCAAGTGACTATCTGGCTTTAGGGGACTGTGCAGTTTAGGATTTCATATTTACAGTCATCTAAAAAGTTGATATGTAATGAGAATACGCCATGATAGAGCAGGGATATTTGTCAGCTGGGCAGGGACACCAAAGGTGAGTTATCTTTACAGATGCAGCATCAACTTTTCCTAGTGCCCTCTGGAACACTATAGGGAGATCCTGCCTCCCACCTCTTATCAGAGAAGCAGCTCCTGGAAGTCTAGCTCAGGAGGCTGCGGGCAGGCTTTTGTACTGCTCAAAGTAGGGAGGAGGGATGTTCTTCTTTTTAAACCTGGACATAATCTATTTCCGGTCAGCCATTGCGGCAGGTGTTTAGGGCCTGCTGTACTTCCAAGTGCTACCTAGCAGGCTCTAGCAACAAATGGCTGCCAATCACTTGTTCTCCTGACAGGCCTATGTCCTTGGTCAGTACTTTCAGCTCAGCAAAAGTGATGACAACATGCTCTTACAGAGATGAAGGAGAGGATCCTTCACTTGGGTTCCCTGCTGAGAGAGTCAGCAGCCATGACTTTGCCTTCTAGACACTGCTACTGGGCAAATCAATCTTTCTGAGCACAGCAGGAAGGGCAGGACATTAGAAGCCCAAAGGATGGGCCTCCTGAATGAGAGGTCTTCTGCTGGGTCTTCTGCTGGATCACAGCAATCCTGGCTGACCTCTCAGCTTTCTGTTTTGTCTCCCTCATCCCAGCTCAAGAGACACTGTGAGCCCTCTTTCCTCAAAGAGGAATGAATTTTTGTCTCAGTGAGAAGCCTCCATGGAGCCACAGTTCCTATCAGGCCACAAAAAAAGTCCTCTGCTTTCTTCCTCACTTTGAACATCATCTGAAACTGCACATTTTATTTGGAGCTGATTATTCTGCAAAAAGTAGAGGTCCACTGATAAGGATCTACTGGTGAAGGCTGATAAAACTTCTACCTCCTGTAACAAAAGCCCTGAGAGCTGCTTGCTGATTCTTTCTAACTTTGTGGATCATTTGCAGGGGGCCTGGGAAAGGGCATTGAGTTGTTCCAATACATGCTATCAAAACACAGTGTGAGGGCTTATAGTGACTTACATCAGGTACTAAATATCTGATATGAGATACTGCAAAACTTTTGGACACTTGAATAGGTACAGTAAAAAAAATCAGTTTTAATGGTCTTGGTCTAAATTCTGTGCCACTTCTTTGATGAGGGAAAATTCAGTCATCTTGTAGGAGAAGTGTAAATACCTTCTACATTTCCTGGCTGTGATTTGTGCATGGTTCCAGGACTTAATTATGTCTGCTCTTGTACCAAAGGTCTGTGTAGGGTATTACTACCTAAAATACAACTTCTGCAGTGCTTTGAGGATCACCTGGCCCCTCTCTGCAAGAAATGAAATGAATAGATGTTTAAACATCCTTGAGCATCATAATTCATTTTTTCTAAGTAAATGCTAAGAAAAAAGCTTCTTGAAATAGTGCTGGAAACTCTGAATTGAGTGATGGTGAGTGAATGCAGACTGGGAGAGGCACCTGAATAAACAGAACATGGACTATTATATATATGTGTACCAAGAGTATGTCCCCATCACTCCTTCTGGACAATGAGACATTTTTTAAGTTATTCCTACTTTTCAAGGTGGGAATTTGCTTGTATCTGAACTTGCTATATACTTGTGGGGCACTCTGTTCTGCAACAGGGCAAAAACTCCTCACAAATGACACCATTTCTGAAGGTGATACATGAAATTTGAGCATGAATTCTTTCACCTTTTCCTTGGAGAGAAGTACATGCGGAATCACGAATAGTGTCTGAACAGGTGGGCAGTGTGAAGGAAGGTAGTGTGATTATCTGCAAGTGCATGAGAACAATCTGTCAGAGGTGTAATGGGAGGATATGTGGGCTTTAATCAAGGCGTGTGTGTGTGTGTGTGTGTGTGCGTGTGTGTAACAAAAAATTACAATGATAAACAAATGTATTAAAAGCATTCTCCCAGCCCGAAATACTGAAAGCATGAGGTAAGCTAAGTTTTCAAACAAGAAACGAATGAATGATTTTCAGAATAATGATTAAAGGAATTGTGTGGGTTGAAAACATCTTTGAGGATTTGAACGGCTTAAACCTTCCAGTGCCTTCAAAGGTGCTCTCGCATCTACTGAGTTATATTTAGTTTCCTCTATTTTTTTGGAAAACTATAAGGCAACTCAGTGTTGTGTCTCCCTTGGCTTTCCCAGATGCAATAAGTGGTGCTGACAACTTATCAGTGCAACCAGTGCTAAGACAATGGAAGTCTATGCTTCTTTTTTCCCTGCAGTGATTAAATTTAAGCAGAAAAGTCTGTCGTTTCTTTCACTGTAAAGTAAATTTCTCCTGGTTTGTAACTAATTTATTTACTTATTTACTTTTCAGATGAAAAATACCTTGCCTGATTTATAATTTACAGTTAAGGGTATTGTGGGAAATTCTTTTACAGAAGCTAAAGAGTAAGAGGGAGGGAGCAGGGGCGCATCAAGTAAATTTAAGGCTGGCCTAGTAAATCCAGGTCAGGTGGCCACCAAGGGAATAGCTTTGAAACCAAATCAAGGAACTGGTTTTGATGTGAGTGGATCAAAAGAGCGAAAAGGGGTGAATGTCATTTACCCAACTGAGTTCAATTATCTCAGTGTTTACAGTGTATGTCACAAATACAATACAAATAACAGATAACAGTAATCATCATAGGTTACAGATGGGAGATTTGATGTGTTTACTAGGGTTATAATGAATGTTTATAGGGATAAGAGCTCCAGATCTATATATTTTGCCTGGTCAGTTAGTTAGCAGGTCTGATTCTCTGCATCACATTCTCACACCATTGTTGGCCTGGGAATTGCAGTTCAATATAGTTAAAATTAATGATTCCCTGCTTCTCAATTGTCTAGCCTACAGGGACTTGTTCCTTCCAATAATTATTGTCAGAGAGCATGTGAGAACTCTCTGGAGGGTATGCTGGTGACAGGAAGACCTTCTTGCTAAATATTGCAGGCAAGTCCAGTGTAGAACAAAGGCAGATACCTAGCCATGTCTGGGAGAGCAGGTTATCTCCTAGGTAGCCAGCATGGGCTTGCACCCCCAAGTTGCTGCTCTGGTGGCATCCCTGTGCCAAGAAGAGAGGCAAAAAAAGAACAGGAGTAAATTGAAAGAGCAAACATTTACAGGAATGACACTCAAAAGTTGGTTTGGACCTTTGTGTCCAGTAGATCTGTATTTCTAGCATTCCTTCTCATTTATTTTGTGGTAGCACCTAGAAACCTTTGACAGTGACCTGGCCCATGCTGAGGGTACTGGGCAGGGGCTGTGCACAAACACAGCCCTTGCCCTTGGAACCTCACAGCCTAAATGGAAAGAGGGAAAAATTAGAGGGGAAATCGTATATAGTAAAGAAATTCATTTAGTTTGGGGGGGAAAAAAAAATCAAAGCCATTCTTTGGCTCATATGCCACCTTTTTTCCAAGGCAGTCATGTAATTGGCACTGGCCATGATGGAGGAGCAGTTAGTGATTAGATTGCTTCAGATGCCTTTTTTCTTTCCTGTGTCTCCCCTCAGCCAGCTCTTTCGACATTGTGATCAAATCGAGCGAGTACATGAGCGACCTGCTGGAGCAAGCCTCCTTTCATTTCTTTGTGACTGCCCGGATCAATGAAACGGGGAAGATTCTGGCCGTGCAGAAGGCGGTAGTGCTGGAAATACCCACCCTGAGGATCAAGGTAGCTCAAGGTTGGGGTGGAAGGGATGTGTTCCCTATGAGGGCGCTGCATTGGCTTGTGGGGCAGAGCAGTGTGTGTGTTTGTGGACGTTGGAGCATCTAACATGGACACCTTATAGAGCACTGGCTGGCCCGAGTGTGTGAGGGTGTATAGGTACATCATACAGTGTATTGGGTGTCCCTACCTTGAACAGAGAGGCTGACAGCAGCACTGGTAGCAAAGAGCTGAAGTTATCTCAGTGGAGGAAAGAGGGGAAAAGATTTGAGAAAGCTGAAGCAACTCAAAGGGTAAGAGCGATTACTCACTCAAGTCACTCAGGTTCTTTAACTACTTCAGAAGCCTATTATATTTAAAGCAACACAGCACAGGGGCCTCTTGCTGAAGAATGAAGAACACTGCTATTGAAGTGGTTTTTCTGGGGGAGCTTCTGCAGATACTGTGGAAAGTTTCTCCAAACTTGAACAGGCAGCACTGATTTGGGACAGTCTTAGGATTTCAGTGCTTTGCTGCCACTCTGAATGTACAGTGGTGTTCCCTGAAAGTTGAAGCACTTCTGCAGACAGTGGTGTGGTACCTATGAAAATGGAGAAGAATAGTGCTTGTGATACTACAAGGAGCCTATGTTGCATAGCAAAGACAAGGCTGGGATTTAAACTTCTCAATTCATAATCGAGCATCCAAATGCATCGCATTGTTTTCAAAAGGACCAAGCCTTCATCTGCTTTAAAGGATGGAATTTTGATCTGCTTTTTTCCTAATACTAGAAAAAAAATCAGAACTTGTTCAGGAATCTTTATATAAGCATGAATAAAGCTCCGTAAAATTCAGGACCTTGAAAGAAATGTAAGTTTATACAACTTTTCCTCCCTATATATTTATTTGAACCAGTGCTCAGGTTTCCGTATAATAATTTATGTAGCAACTGCAGCCTTATGCAAAAAAAGCTTTTTTAGACATGCGGATCAAGACTACAGCAAAGTTTGCCAGGAAATCTACTCTGTTTCATGGTCTTTAGAAATATCATGATTTCTGATCAGATAATTGTATTTTCAAACAAAATATTTTTGGTTTACTGAGCATTCCAGAGATAAACAAGACAAGTAAACTCTGCTTCAAATACTTGTCTTCAATAACCAAATTTTAAAAGTATTCATTCAATATTTAAACACGTCTTCTACATTATCTCAGATTTTCAACTTCAAAATAGTTTATCTTTCCTGCTGTTCTGAAGAAATTATTTTCAGCATATAGAATAGGCTGTTGTCCAAAACCCATGTTTTCAAGTAAAACTAAGTTTCTTTCTTTTCTGTTTCTTTGTGATGTATGAAAATACACTGAAATTTTAAAGGCTGGGTTTTTAAAAGGGTGTGTGTGTGTGAGTGTGCATGTGTATGAGTATGTATTGATAGAGGACATTTTGATTTATTCCTTTTTAAAGAAATTTGAAATTGTTTATCTGTTTGGTTTTCTTGTCAAGTTTGTTCAGTGAATCTGACTGGCAGACCAAATTTCTTAACGTGAGAGTGAGAGAGAAGAATGAAAAAATTTATCTCCCATGATGTCTTCAGATGCACCTTTGAAGGTTCTCTGTTGGTCTAAGGAAATTGTCAGACTCTACGGTTGAGGAAACTACACCACATTCTACCCTTGAGATCAGGCTACAAAAATAAGACCAGCAAATACATGTCATGGTCTCAGCTGCAAGTGTGGGACTTCAGGATAATTTTGAATCACACCACACAATGATCTTAAATGGTCAATTGAAATAAAGAGGTTATAGGATCTCTAATTGAGCCAAGACTTCTGAAAATGCCACTGATGTCCTTTTGCACATTCACGTGGCCAAACGCTGTTGAGAGGTTAGCTGTGTCTCCTTTACTCCAGTCATTTTATTGTTCTTTTGCTAAGAGCAATCCCTTAGACCAGAGTCTATGTAGCTTTTCGCAAACGTCATACTTCCTTAAAGCACCACTTTAAATTTATTGACAAGATACTAGTTTTTCTTAGTTACCTTTCTCAAGACCCCTCAAATCAGATGATGGGCCATGAAGTGGGCTAGAAGATCTGCCAGCCATAAGTTGAAAAACCTTGCCTGAGCAAAACAAGTACACATATTCTGTGAGAAATGCTGAATTTCCAGGGGGCTAAAGAACCCCAAATCCCCATGCATGTAGCCGTTGTTTAAAAACATGTTTGTTTGGAGGTTTACTATCTTCCAGTGCAAACTGCACTGCTCTTTTTCTTACATAGGGTTTGGACGAAAACTGGCCTTCAGGCCTCCACAGAGCACATGTGCAGGTTTAGAAACCCTTCAGAGCACGAGAAGAGAATGCAAAAGCAGGAGGAAGATGGGCATGATAGTTTTGAGGGTGCAACCACTCCAGCCTGGTGTTTCTAATTTAGGGTAGTAAGACCTGCCCTTCTCTTCTGGAGCTTATGTCCTGAGCAGATCACTTCAGTGCTGGTGGGGAACTTGAGGAGAGGGGCAGAGGGAGAGAGGCCCCATCAGCTGGACTCACCCTCAGTTGGGCCCTCAGCTCCAGAACTGTACCTGCAGATTTCTGGTTTTCTGTGGAAATGAGGGCCTGGCTCTTGATCTGCCACGTGGTTTGAGGGAAAATTACACTGGGTGGAAAAATGTGCCATCCAACAATTTTCTTCTCACTAGGCTTCCTTTGCCTTGTGATGTTTTGCTATGTGCTCTGCTCTTCTGCCTTACCAGTACTCTGCATCTGTTATTATCAGTTTCTGGTGCATTGTCCTTTCCTTGTCTTGCAGACCAAAGGTGAACTGGTAGCTGGTAAAGAAGCATCTGTGATTGTGGAATTCACCAATCCTCTGAAACAAACCCTGGAGAACGTCACTCTCCGCCTCGAAGGACCTGGCGTGCTGAGAACAATAAAAAAGCAGTTCGGGTAGGGAAGAAAGCACAGCCAGTTGGGAGTTTGTCCCCTGCTTGCTCGCAGTAGGAAGCTCACAAGAGACACTTAACTAATGCCGTGCTGAGTAATTTAATTCAAACACTCTCTCTGTACTTTAGAATCCAATACACAGGGGAGCTATAGGTCTCAATAGTCAGTAGAAGTTGGGCTATCCAGAGAGACTGTGAGAGCATTTAATCTGTTCAGTACCAGGGTTGGAGGAATTGCTAGTGTTTGTGGGTAGTTGCTAGTGCAGCCCAAGTTTACTTTTTCACTGTATTACATTATTTTTAGCACTTGACAATAGCACCTACAAGCCGCTATCACAGAGAGGAAGATTTATCCTACACTTGAAGTGTTTACTGCTGCTCACTCAGCATGTGCAAATCGAGTCTTGTGCTGTTTTTCGGAAAGGGCTTTTCTCCACTCATGTTAATCATGATTATACAAGACATTCAGGTACCTCAGATGATCTTTTCAAGCTCATGTCAAGACACAAGATGTGTGTTGTTTGCAGAGCCTGCTGGCATAGCTGCGGTGTTTGTATGAGCACGCAGCTCTCCCCAGTAGCTCCACTGCACAGGGCTGCCCTGGCACACAGGCATGTTCCCAGCACAGGGGGCTCCTAGACCTGAGGAGAAGGAAAGCCACCTTCATTATTCTCAGAGTCACACCTTACACTGACAGCATGATACCCCTACACTAAGCAAGCTGTAAATCCTCTTTCTGTTTGAGTTCAGTGTTATGAGCTTAGCATTAGCCAAGCGTATATAATGGAGAAACCTGGAAAATTTTGAGGCTATTGCTTAGTCCTGGGCATCTATCTATCTGGGCTTAGGATCTATCATTACCTGAGCTGATGGTCCCCAGGTGTGTGTAAAAGGAGTTTGAAAAATTGCCCTGCTTCAGCAGCTGCATAAATTGTCAGGATCCTCTGCAGCTGCCGGGGGAGGTCTGAGCCTGACTGCACCTGGGACAGGGATAAAAGATCAAAACCAATCTCCAGAGTGGAGCTGATAGAAAAATAACCGTGAAAGTGCAAGATACTGTGCTTGCTTTGTGCACATGGTATGTCACAGGTGCTGCTGAGCGTGACTCAGCATGGTCTGCAAGAGTTATACAAGTTGTGGCAATAGCCCTCATTGCTGCCAAGCTGTGCCTGTCTTCCCTGTTGTTCCGCATCCTTTTCGATCCAAAAACTGCTGTGGATTACCCTCACCTTCAAGGATGCGGAAATTATCAGGTGCATCAAAGGCACAAGAGTTAAGGGAGAAAAATGACTCATGGAACACACGTCATTTTCCTTAGAGTCACCATGTTTTCTCCTTTTCAGTAATGCCCTCGGCAGTATTGAAAATGGAAATGGATCAGCTTAGTCATTTTAAGATTTAACTTCTCTGAGATGAATGGTGGATGCAGGTGATACACACAGAGGTCAGAGCAAGGGGCAGTTGTAGTTTATTTAAATAATAATCACATTTGTCTCCACGCATTCTAAGTGATAAATGGCTCCAGTGTGGTGATGGCTCAGCATATTATGCAGAATCATTCATCACTGAGTTCTCTCCCAGGAAAATCAGATCAGGGTGGCTTACTCCAACTGCAAAGAGAATTAAACATATTTTAGGCTTTTCCCATCCTTCCAAAGACCTTCTGTATTTACCAGAGACTGTTACATATGGGATGGAGCTTTTGCAGTTCTATGTGAGGATAAGGTTTTTGGCCCCTGTGTACTTTTCAGGTAGCTTTACTGTATGACTTGAGTGGCTCCACAAAACTGGTCATGTATGACCCAGCTGATACAACATTATTCTGGCAATGTAGAGGCCTGGGGGCTTCAGTCTTGACTATTCATAAAGTCTATATATAGATAAAGATATTGATGTTTAGCTATTAGCCTCAGACAGATGAGGAGCATGAGTTATGGAAAAGCCTTTGGCAGCAGCAATTCTTACACATGGCATAGTCTTTGCATGACAAATGAGAATTAACCAGGCAGTGATGGATAGTTCTAAAAGGATTATAGCCAATACTTTCACACTAGCAGGTAAGTAATTTTGGGTGTTTCTATATGTCAAAGGTAAGCTAGTATTAGCATTTGTAGTGGGAAGCAACTTGTTTTAGAAACAGGATAGTAGAGAGACAGGAAAAGGCAGGTTTGGTTTCCCAGCATAGCTGTTTCTTCTGGCACATACACACACGCACACACACACACACACACACACACACACGTACGTATGTACTGAGATGATAACACTATAAAACAAAGATGGTAATGCTACCCTGTCTCACTGGAGCACTGTGAAGTGGTGACCCTAAAATCTTCATCCTTAGAGAATCTGGCCCCCCAGCTCAGGAAGTGCAGTCTGCACAGCAGACTCATATAATAACTTCTTCACTTTCCATTCAGATAATCCCTTGCAGATAATTCCCATAAACTCTAAAAGGTATTTTACTTTCTTCAGCAATTGAAGTCATTGGTTTATCTTGATTCCATTTTAGTGGGCATCTGGTGGATGCAAGCCAACAAGCTGTGGGGAACAGAATCTCTCTCATTAATAACAAAGATAAAAAGAGGGAAAACACTTGGTGGAAGCAGTCTGCACATGCTCACATCAAAAATATGATCTTTCTCTGCCTTTTTTTTTTTCTGAAAGTGGGTACATGCCCCAAGGTACTTCTATCTGTATATGCAAAATGCAATGCAGTGCCATGTAGAGATACCTAAGCTAACCTCTAAGGAGCTAGAATACCTCATTTTACCAGGGGCAGACTTGCACTGAAACAAATACTCAGGTGGGAGGATTCCAGGCTAGCTCATTTAGAGTTAATTAAGGTTTCTTGTCTCGTGGCAGCTTTGTGCTAAGCCTGGGCAGATATTTCTGTCCTGACCCCGGCATAGGACCTGGCACCTGAGAACCAAATCCTACCAGATGAGAATTTGAAACAGTGACTGAAGTATAAGCTTGCTTTGCTCTCACTTGTTCAGTTATTTTCAGGACACTGTAGCATATGAGATAAAAATAGTGAACTTAGAACTCTCTTATTTAATGCTGAGGAAAAAATCGTTCATTTTCATAAATCACTCCCTACTTCACTGCTTTGTCCATTGCTTCCTTTGGAGCAGTTGTATACCACATCACCAAACATGATCAATCAATCAATCAATCAATCAATCAATCAATATCAGCCTTCAATATCTGCACAGAGAACCTTGTGAAAGCACTGGGAAAACAGAAACCAAATACCTGAGACTCTCCATGCATCTTAATTGTAGTAAAAAAGAAAAATGAAAATCAAGAGCAGTGCAGAATACCATTGTTTTATATATGAGTTATCAAGAGTCATAAATAATGTAAAAGACTAACCAACAGCAGGACTCCCAGGAATACTTTGACTTGTTTGCATGGACATGAAGAAATCATCTGAAGGAGCCACTGAGGAGATCTGCTGATGTGGCAGGGTGGTTCAGGGTAGGAGTGACAGAGGGGTTCAATATCTCATAAGTTTTGCAGGGGAATGACCTGGACACTTGGACTTATTTAACCACTTAAGAAATCACCACCAGGCTATAGGCTATAATAAACAGGAAAAATGGAATTATAAAGTAGGAAAAAATATACGTTAGATATAATGAAGGTCATTCTGAAAGTGACCCTGAGAGGAAGTGACAGGAGGCAGAAGAAAATGGATTCATTTTTGAAATTTAAAATTAGCCTGGAGGAAAGGCTAGAAAAGGCTTTAACGGGATCAGTTCTGAGAGGAATAGAAGATGGAGAGAGTAATTGATATGATGTTTATGAGAATGAGTGAAACATAAAAGATTTGAGACATGTTATAGTATCCACCTTCAGTTTCTGCAGTTGTGTGTCAGGTAGAGAGCACTGGCTGACTGACTACAGTATTGAAACTTTTCTTTTCTTTATTCAGGAGAATCCCGATGAACTCTACATTGACCTGGGAAGTAAAATTTTTCCCAATGCGACCAGGTTTACGAAAGCTGATTGCAAGCCTGAATTCTGATGCTTTGAGGCATGTGTATGGTGAGCTGAACGTCCAGATTCAGAAACCATGAGCCAAGGTGCTGCCTTCTTCTCTCATTTAGCTGTATTTAAAAATATCATGGTGGGGGGTGGCTGATGGAGAGGTGTGCATCTGCTTATTGTTATTTTGCTCGTCTTTGTGCTGAAAAAAATTTGGTAAAGCAAAGTAATTTGTATGACTGGGGAGAACATAAAAAAGCACCTGAATGCTGAATGATTTAAAATTAGCTACATGTAATTAAAGGCAATTCTAGGTCATATTATTGCTGTAGTTCACTTGTATTTATGGTCTTTTGCAGTAGTGCTGCAAGGGAATTTGAAAAGCTCCTTTCGCCAGAGTAATCTGAACTTTAGTTTCAATTAAGGCCTGGTATTTCACTGAAAAGGGAAGGAAAGAAATAAAGAACCTAGTGTTATAAATTCTTAGACTGAATTACACAACGTTATGGTAGATCATTCAGGCTGCAATAGAAACAGGTATTTCTAGCTAAAGGGTCTGCTTTATCTTACAAATTAATAATGTTCTGGTTTGTGAGATCTCACTTTGCTGGAAGCATCTCTCAGGATGTTTTAACTCCAGAATATTCTCAGCCCCTTGTTTCATTTTGCAGTTTCCCTATCCTTTATCTCTTACTCTCTCATGTGTACAGGCACTCACACACACTCACTTCATACCCTCATCAGATCCTATATGCAGTTGGTATGCTGTGCCTCTACTTTGCTGGGTGAAAATCCAGAGTTTTTCTGCCTCTGCTCAGAATTTATCACAAAAAACCTACATTTGCTGGTCATATCTCTTGTGCAAGATGTATTCTCTCTCCACCCTTCTCTGTCTTTTTTTCTCTCCTGAACCCACCCTGTAGACCCATTTCCCACATGAGTGTGTCAGGAGTGTTCCAGAGCAGTCCAGGATGGCAAATGGAGTGAAGAAAAGAGTTGTGGAGCAGGGAACCTGAGAGTCTTCTCCTGCCAGTCCCACAAGCCTAACCAATATCCTGCACTGGAGCTGGGGGTGACTTTAGACTAAAAATATGGGTATGAGTTTAGATTAAATCATACCTGAAATTTCCCAAGAATAACGGCTAAAGCAGAATGAAGACCTATTACATGAGTAACCCTGGGAATACTGAGGGCCAGAAACTCTTCTAGGAAAGGAATAAAGATGTATCCTGAGAGTCAGAAACTTACACAAGCCACAGCAACCGTTTCCCTCTTGCCACAGTCTGTATATAAGAGTAGATCAGGTATTAACAGCAAAGGGGAGCCAGTTTAGCTTCTAAAGTTAAAAGGAGCATCTTGCTCTTTAAACACAGGGCCTTTACTGGAAGGCCATGTCATTTGGTGGTCTCTGTGAAAAGCAAGGGAGATGCCTTCCCTTCAGCTCCTCTTGTTGCTGCACATCGCCCATGGTACCTCCTGCAAGACCTGTAACCAGCTGTTAAAGTCTAGGGAGAGGAGAAATGCAGCTGCTCTTTTCACCAAAGCATAGGAAACAGAGCAAAAATTCATACCACCTCATATACTCTGGGAGTACCCCAGGATCCAGGAAAACCAGACTTTTGGGGGCTTTCACTTCAGGCATGGACACACCCTCATTTTATACAGCTTATATGACCACGTTGGAAACTTTGCAATGTCAAAATCTCCCATAAGAGTCTGTGGGGTAGAAGAGACTGAACAATGTATTGTCAGTGCAAGGTAACAATCTCTCTTAGGTAATTAAGCAATTTCACTAAGGTCTACATCTTCTAATAAAATTATCCATTTTGTGCACTTGCATATAAACCTGCTTTCTATTCCAGACATTTTATAGATACATTGTAATAAGAATTTAAAATAAAGCATGTCTGATTGCACTTGTGTGTTGTGATCTGTATTTTGATCAACTACTTTTACATAGTAACACTGCAGTCATCAGTTGCTGCATCTTCATTGTAAAAATTAAAAAATGCATTTCTGAGCCATGCTAATAATAGTATCTTTTTTGGTGCTAAGGAGAAAAACTTATATTTATTTAAAGAAAAAAAAATACAGACCAATTTCAACTGTTTTCCTTTGTTTTTCCTTCTGTTTCAACAACTGGCTACCTAATGAATTGGAGAAGGCGAAAATTTCCCGAGAACATGGCTGGTGCGAGGAAAAAGAATCCCTGGAATTTGCTTTAACTTGTCAGAGACCATTAAGGAACCAGTTTGCCCCTAATGAAACCTATGTCCCATTTTTAAGGAGTGCTTCTCTCAGCTAAATATTTCAAGTCATTTTACTAACACACATTAAGCTGAATGACCTTTGCCAAGAGACAAGAAGTATTTTTTATTT
The DNA here is from genome assembly GCA_013400175.1 of Phainopepla nitens. NCBI lineage: Eukaryota > Metazoa > Chordata > Aves > Passeriformes > Bombycillidae > Phainopepla > Phainopepla nitens. Next base: position 41,122 of record VXBQ01010467.1, on the reverse strand, counting down.
ATAGTTTATAGAGGGGTATATTGAAGTGAAGTGATGGCTGGGAACAGGGACCAGGGATGTCAGCAGCCCTTTGCACCACCAGCCCTCTCACTGTGCACTGAGATGCTCACAAAAACCTAAGGACAGAATGAGGATGACCTCTCAGATTTCAGCCACTCTCCAGCCCTTGCACGGGTAAAACCTGGCTGGAGAAGCAGGAAGTGCTGTGATTGTACTTTATGTACACATAGGGTGTGATCAATAAGTAATAAGGACAGACTGGCAACTTCAGATCAGGAGGAGCTCTGAACCTGAAAAGAGTTATAGAGTTCAAATTCTTCAGCTGAGAGTCTTTTTTGAGTGGGCTGAACTTGGGTCCTCAACACAGCCATCACAGCTCAGAGATGCACTGGGGAGGAAACAGTCCAGAACCAAACCTCTGCTTTCACAGCTCTCACAGTCCAACAGCTCAGAGATGCTAAATACAAAAAAAAGTCACTCCTGAAACACACCTCATTTGTCACCAGCTAGTTACATCCAAGCTGTGGGGCAGGTTGCTCCAATAGCCATCAATTTGTCACTTTCCAAATCTTGCTATGATCGAAAGGAAACACATTTTACACGCAGACCTAGGAAGAATATATTGTTAGTCTTGTTAAAGATAATCTAATCAGAGAATTATTAGTTGCTGAAATAAGTACGGTGAAATTATATTCTTGTACCTTTATTGCAGTGATATAACATTTATAGTCCAAATTATATCAGGTAAAATTGGTAAACATAAACTTTATAGCATACTCCACTTTCTCTGCTTTTTTATGCACCTCTATACTGCCCCTGTGATGTCTTCAGTCTAGGTGGGGACATGTGTAACAGCGAGTCACCAGTGTCCCAGGTCCTCCATGAAGCAGAGTCTGATATTAGTGAGGAGAGTTTATCTTCCTCTTCACTGGGATAAGCACAACAGAAAATTTCCTCCTTGTCATCCTTTAATACATTAGAGGTCATTTTTACAGACTTCTGTACACTCCACATCTTGCTCTTTTTTTATTGATTCAGCTCCACAGTAGATCCTAATCTGGTACATGATGTGTTTTACATGTATTGGGTACTCATTGCTTGGTCTCCTTTGTTATATCTAGAACTTTTCTTACCTACCTCCTAATGTTGCACCCTTTGACAACCACTTATTAACTACTGGTTACAGTAGTTAATTTTTGCACAGCAAAAACTAAAAGAAAGCCAGGAATAGGTACCAGCGCATTAGATAATTGCTCTTACAGGTAAAAAGTTTGACAAGCCCCAGTGCTTGTGCTGCTGGGTTATCACCAAGTTGTGACCTTTTGTAAGCAATGGCAGCATCTGATTTGTGCACCAAAATGAGAGAATGTGACTGAGCACTGACTTTTCTAGTGACTGGTACTACCAGTGATAATTGGTTTGAACTGAAACTCATCAATAAACCCTGCCAAATCAGTGACACACCTGGCTCCCCAACCCTTCTGCTGCTGGGCACTTTCCTTCCTGCTATGCCATTTTCTCAGCATATTGCTTTCATATTTGTCCTTGTTTTTTCCAAGGACAAGGCTGTGGCTGCTGGTGCTAACTTCTGAATTTGAGTGATGGCACAAGAGAGGAAGACAACGGAAGATGACAAGATCAGAGGAGGTGGGAAAACCAGAATTAATATCCCTGTTTTGAAAGAGGAAAGTCTAAAGTATACTGTGAGTGTCGATGGAAGGAGAGGAATTTTCGTGTGTATTGGAGCAGGAATGAGAGCTGGATGAGTAAGAGGGAGATGAGTGTGCCCTGTGAGGAGATCCAAGCTGTGCTCAGCTTTTTCCATAAGTCACCTGCAACCCAACTCAAATAGGGTTGTACCTGTCTGGCCTCCACCTGTCTGGATTAGTCTGGAAATAAAAGAGACCCCTTGCAAACACTCACGCAGCTCCACAGAGTGGACACAAGGCCCTGACGTGTGCTGGAAGCACCACTCAAAGCCACAACAGCACAGAGGCAGGATGTGATTGATGGGGAGGGGAGGAGGTCATTATGCAGCTGCCATCCCCTGCAGCCATAATCCTGGAGTATTGATTGTGTGACCATTTTCTTAGAATCCACCAACTTATGGAAATAGTGTAGATCAGGCTTCCAAGCTGGAAGTTATAAATACATTGGCTTACCCAAAAATCTTTTGAAGTGGATCCAACAGCAGGCAGACTGCTGAGACATTTTTGCCTCCAGGTGTGAAACAGGGGACACCCACAAAGTGATGGGGGAGGAAGAATGAGCACTCTCACTGTCTACTGGGTAGCTATTTTGTTCATTGCTGTGTGAGTTGTGAGTTATGAATAAGAGAACTGTGAGTTGGAAACATCATGAATTAAGTGATGAATCGGTGAATTGGCATGTTAGACTAATTTGTGCAAAGTTTGAAATGTCTAGTTTTTTTCCTATTATGTTTATATAATGGAGTTTAATTTATGTATTAATTTTAATATATTTTCCTGTAATTTTGAGCAATCCAAATGCATCATGACAACCCTAATGGAAGGAGTGGGAAAGATCTGGTCTAGTGAAAACTGTAGTAGCAATGAGTGGTGTTGCAGTTGCAAGGATTTTCCTTATGCAACAGGAATATCCTGGTTGGGCACAAATGCAGCATAGAACCTCTGTTTGGTAGCTTTGGTGGCTCTTTCTTTTGTGAGCTTTGAGAACGTCATTAGATATTGGTATCTACCAAGGCAATTCCCGGGTAAGCTATCAGCAGATACAACCAAACATCTCGTATTTACTCTGAAACTCGTTCTCCCTCTGACCTCCTTTAACATCATGTATCTCTGGTACTGGGAGAATCAGAACCTTTTTTCCTCTCCAGCATTTAACCTATAGACTTCTGAACTGCATTTCACACACATCACGTCTTCAGATTTAGGAGGCCTACCTCAGTCGTTCTGTGCATGGAAACTCTTCCCTGTTTGTAACCAGTCTTGTTTCTCTCCTCTGAATCTCTCCCGACATTATGTCACTTTAAGTACCATTTAAACTCAGCAGTTTTAAGCATCTACTTTTTGAAAGGACACTGCTAATGAGTGACTGGCCTTCCTTTGCAGGGAGAATGTGGGTCTCTTGAGACCCAGATTCATTAGGTTAAGCCCAGACTCAACTGTGACTGAAACAGATTGAAAACCTGCCCTTGTTGCAAGATCTGTACCATAAAGATTGAACACATTTTGTGGTTTTGCATGCATCGTTTCATGAAATACCTCTATTCTCTCATAGAAGTGTCACTGCCCTTGAAAAGACCACGGATCATCTTTCTACAGCAGAGTATGAACAATAAGTAGGGCATTAACATTTGAAAACCAACTGATCTTTTTCATCATTATATGGATTCATAGGATTATGAGATGTGCTTTAAATGTTATCTGCATGCTGCTCTTCTTCAAAATAAATATGTCTCAGAATCTCTGTTGCATGGTGCTCTTCAGGTTGTTTTATCTGATTACAAAATTCCTCTGCTTGGAAATAACCTGCAGAATAATAGTGAGATGCTGCTGTGAACTTCAGACATCTGCACAGAAAAAAACCTCACAGACTAAGGGGTAAATCTAGTGAGCTGTAACTCAATTTTAATGTTCTTCAGCTATATTTGCATTAGTACGTTCTACAGGAGCATATCTTTAGAATGAAGCTGCTGATACTGAGTTCCCAATAGCTACCCTGTATTTTGGAGGGTTTATATTAGACTTGCAATCTCTGGTCTGAATGGCTGTGCACCCTCAGAGAGCCTTTGATGCACTCTTCAATTCAATCACTCTTCACTCTTCGATCAACACAGACAAAAAATCTGAGCTGATCCAATGTCCTCTTAGATCACTGTGACACGAACTAAAACACTGTAAGCCATTGTTTCAAAAACATGTTACTGGTCAGAAGACGCGAAGAATGGTCAAGAGCTCAGCACCTGTGGCAGCTGCATGGCAAAGATCTGGCTGGGCAATGTGATCTGAGAGCATTGAAGCACTCGGTATTCCTCTGTGTAGGTGTACAAAAGTTCTCACACCGCCACTGCTAACTCCAACAGGAGATACAAAAAGTGCACCTTCCGAACTAATGGTAGGAATGCTTGGTAGTCCAGCGTTAAGGAAAAAAAAATTCTCTGTTCTCCCACAGGTCTGGTTTTGTATCAGCAAGAATCGGTGGTGCTCCCTCCAGAGTGGCACACTAACACTGTGTGATCCCCAGAAGTATCTTTATGCTGCTCTAGCTGTATCTGTGCTTGTACCAAGATGCATGCTTTGGGAACTGGTCTCCTTTTAACCAAAAGCTGTGTACTTCACTAGTGATGCACACTGCCTCCAAATCCCCTTGCAGCTGGAAAAGTTTGCCCTGCTGTTTGCTTAAAAGTTTGCTGGATTTGTTCTTTATAGACCAAACAACTTGAGCTAATTTAGGGACTGTTATAAAGATGATGTTCCAAAGCCTCTGCTGCCTAAACAGTTTAGTTTATAGGAAGATATTTTCCTTTACTAAGATAAGCTTTGCACAGGGCCATTATAAACCCCACTGCAACATACTGATGACTTATTTTCTGCCTTTCAACTGGTTTAAGTTAGGTAGACACAGTTTTTGCAATATAAAACAATACTTTGTGCTCCAATCAGCTAGTTCTGGAAGAGCTTTTAAGTAATAAAACCTATTCCCAAAGCTCTGTTGACCTCATCAGCATTACTGGTGCCCAAGAAAAAAAATACCTTTGTGTTCAGAGACTCAGCAACAGGGAAGTGTCATCATCAAACTGCAAATTAACTTGCATCCAACTGTGGCTACAATTGAAAGCGTGAGGTTAAGCAAATGGGAAAAGCCACCATTTTGAGGAAAAGGAAAAAAAAAAGCAGACTTTAGACAGAGAGTGTAGGAATTTAGGAAAGTAAAAGAACATCTAAATGTGATTTTTACATATTTAGAAATTGAGTAGCAGGAAACAATACAACTAGGGACAATGTTGAGGGAGAGAGGCAGAAGAGGCTGTGTCTAGAAGAACACAGACATGCCAGCAGGTAAACTGATTATGCCACTCTCTTTCTGAATCTGTGATTCTGGTCACCAAGTGTATCTTGGTTCCCTTATATCACTGCTCAAACAAACGGTGGACAAATATGTCTCCTCTTTCAGCACAAAAGGGACTTTATGGCTCAGACCCCTTCTTGGGTGCTTTTCATCCACAACAATTTGTTCAGTCTATGGGTCTCTTTTGCACAAAACCTGTCGCTAGCAAATAGGTGCCTAGAGACAAAGCACAGACTAAACTGATAATGATGATGGGCCACAGCTGCAGGCCAAAGCTTTCCAAGATTTTAGCATCACATTACCCCTGATTCTGTCTGCTTTGTCCACAGCTGGTAGCTCTGACTGGACAGGTCTGAGCATGTAAAGACACTCCGGGAATTTTTCCTTTCTAGGCATGTGCCTTGCCCTACTAGTGCTGGGTCTATGTAGAAGACATTAGCAGATGACAATCCAAGTGCTCAGAAACAGGAATACATGACTGATACTAAGTCAGCCCCTTTGCAGGGTGGTCATCACCACTGTATAGACCAATGACACACTTTTTTCACAGGAATAGTCTTTCCCTTGGCCAGGATGGATGGTGAGGTTGGGCTGGAAGGACAGTGATCTGTCCCTGAGTGCAGCCCCAGTCTGTTGGATCCCAGTGTCATTCCTGCAGGAGTGGGGGAAAATGTAGTGGATAAGGGAAGGGATCAATAGGAGAACAAGATGAAGGCCATGTTCTGCACTATTTAGGCAGTGTGTGCCTTCACTGGAAATGCATTCCTCTGGTGATGGGCTGGTGGGTCTCTTTGGGATGAGCAATCAGCTGTTTGTGGCTCTGGAAGATGGATTATTGGCACAGGGCTCCTGAGTGCAGGGGTAGCCAACTCATTGCTGTGGGAGAGCCTAATGAGGGTCGTATGCTGAGTTCATGAAATGTGGCAGGGAGAGTAACTCCTCTCAAAAATTGAGTCTTAACTGAGCGTTTCAGTTTTCCAGGCAACTTTGGGTTTCCCATCACCCTGTATGCTACAGAAGAATGCAATCATGGTATACAACAGAATGCCTGTGAAAAAAGAGCGATTCTGCTTTCTGAGTAGGGCTTGAAGAGCCAGTGGGTGGGAAGAGCTGGTCAAGCTTGGGTCAAGGTACTCCTTGACCCCTTACCCCAGCCCTTTCTCTGCTTCCTGGGCCTTGCTGAATTTAGGGCAGAAATTTGAGACACATTGTGGAGCCCACAAAAGAAGAAAAGCAGAGGATGTGATAGAGCTGAAGGGGAGAAGACAAAACTCCTGGCCGAGATTCAGGGTTTCTTTGGTCATTGTACTGCTGGTGGGATCCCCACTTTTGAAATATCTGTGGCAGCAGATGCTTGGGGCAGGCTGTCTGTGCTAGCAGCTTGAGAGTGGGAGTATCTCATGCTGCTTTCAGTGGGACTAGAGTGGCTAAAGTGATGGGCCACTGCAGTAACCAAATTTACAGTGACTTAATTGTCCAGTTCTTATAATTTATTTTAATGATTTGTTACATTGATGTTGCATATCTGGGCAGTTGAACACTTTTGTCTTCCAGTAGGATCAGGGCTTTCAGGAAAATCCTGGTGAGCCTCCTTAGGGAAAGTCACCAACACTGAACCTGATGGACTTCCAGTATGGGACACATAGTCTAGAGGTTCTCAGTTCCTAAGCCCCACACTGAGTCCACCAGCTTGGAGATTTGGTGCACCATAAACCCAGGGTGATTGAGTTGAAGGCTGGAATTAAAGGCTGATGTGACTAGGAGGTAGCTGAGATAAGTTTGGTTACTGCTTATACCAGCAGACACCAGAAATCTATTCTGCTCCTCTTTGCTTGGCCCCATCGCAGTCCTTGGTGAGGGGAGAGAGTTTTGACTTTGTTCTTCACCTCTCCATACCTAGAAAATAAGATAATACAAATGAGGAAGCACCAAACAGTAAAAGATAATGGTGTTTTTCCTCTTCCTTTTTTATTTTTTGTGCTTCGTTAATTTTGAGCTATTGTTGGTGTCTGGCTGGGTTACAGTACATCCATTTACTATTACAATCCACCCTAATAGGTTCCTGGTAAAGGACATGGGCAATGAAGTCAGTTCCAGGAGTTCTTCCTAGGGTACATCAGAACAGATAAAAAATAACTCAGAGAAGAGCAGGTAAATCTTCCTCAGAAATCTGGTTGTTGCTTCTCCTGTTGTCACATATATTGACTTCAGGAGATTTCCAAAAATTAACTGGAGAATCAAGGGGAATAATGGGAATAAAATCCCATTATTAATCCCCTTGTTCAGAGAACCTGAACAAGGACCATAGCTCCATACTACAGGAATTAACTAAACCCATTCCTGAAGCCAGAGAAAGAGGGAAACATTTCTGAGGATCAGTCATTTTGTCAAGGGAGACAATGGAGTCAACCAGATAGAGCTGGAAGATAATTTAGGATAAAGTAGCCCTGCAGCTGATTTTTGGGCATCCTTGTGAATGTCTGTTCTCAGTTTTTTGCCCTGTTTTACAACTGAGACAGGAAGAATAAATAGGCTTCAAATTAAAAACAGTATGATGATCAAAAAGTCACTTTTTTTTTTTTCCCCAAAGACTTGACATGGGCTATGGATTAAAAAGAAGTATAAATCAGAAACATGGTATTATTACTCCAGGTTATTATAAATCCTGTATGTAATGTAGAAGTAGACAGAGGAGTTAAAGTTATTCCACATGTAACATCTCCAGCAACTTTCACCCCAGATAGCTGCTTCCAGTGAGGGTTGATTTACAGTGAGATATAGGGTTGTCTTTCCAAGGTACTGAAAGTAAAAAGTGCTTGGCTCCTGCTGACTTCAGTGAAAGCACATGCTCCCTCCCTGGAAGAGGCATGTCTTACCAGAACACATACAGGACCATTGATAATGTGCCAGCTTTTAAAAGAATCAATATTAACTATGTTTTGTTGTGTTGTAAAGGCAGGTTAAAGTAATATCTAAAGCAGCTGCTGTGTCAGGGTTGGACTGGCTTACATTGGGTCTTGGTTTGGCTTTGTGCTCTTTATTGACTAAAACATAGTATTTGATTGCAGCAGAGAGATCTACTTTTAATTAGCCCAAGTTGGATGCTTGTATTCTGGGCCTTTGATAAATTTACTTTGATACTAATGCAAACGCTGAACGTGCCATTGCTGTGTCATGTTTGACTCAGATATTTCTCTTGAGAACATTAGTTAAGCATTTCTATCTGACAAGCACAGCAAATCAACATCTCCATACTCCAGCCAGGTTTTCCCATTTCATCAAAGACCAACATTTTTACTACTGCATCAACCTTGAAAACACTTTTCACCTGTTTCCTCTCTCAACACTTTTATAAGTCATCTTAAGTGTCTCACTACACTGGAGACTGATCCAGAATGGCTCAGAGTGATGTGGAACAACATAGTCATACAATTCTTGGCACCCCAGAAGTACATACAGTGATGTTTTGACATCTCTTACTCAAAATTAGTTGCAGCTCTACCTCCTTAAAAGCTTGTTTCATTCTATTGCCACAGTCTTGACGGTTTCCTACTACCTCTGAGTCAGTCACTTCAGTTGATAATGATTCTAAAGCATTGCCTACAATTTCCCCTTTAAACTGATCCACTGATTTTTGAAATATTAGCACATATACAGGTTGTTGATGTCAAAATGAATCAACCTTGTAATAAAGTTCATTACATAGCCTGTAGTCTGACTGTTAAACTGGTCCCCTGGAAGTTTGATGGGAAGATCTTTGAGTAATAGTTTTGAGGTCTGAACCTAGCTCTGTTTGACTCAGTAGCCTTGAGTACATTATTGAGATGCCAAACAACTCAAAAAACAGACACTGAGGTGTAAAGGCAAGAGCATCAGAAACCAGCGAGGCCAGCATTTCTCTCTTGCCACCTCTTCATTGCAAAGAACTCTTTCCCTGCATTTGATTTGTCTTAGAAGGTCTTCCAAGTCATTGTAATTAAATGCTTGGGCACCATCAACCAGAATGCCCTCAAGGTCTCCACACATGCATCACACACATACACACGCATGCTCCCCTTCAGGCATCTTCAAAGCACTCACTTATCTATGGATGTTGAGCTCTGGCCCTTTGGAATGTATCAAGTCAGCTAGAAAGTGGCTTACTGTTTTTTGGTTTTTTTTAATGTCTATTCATGAATGTATAAAGGGCTTTCCAAGAGCTAATGTGAAGAAATAATCCAATGTACCACATGGCAATAATCAGGCTAAGGGTTCATAGAAACAATAACAGGATCTGACCACTTTCTACAGGGTTAATATTTTTTTTGATAACTTCAGTCTATACCATGGCCTTTGCTGATAATTCTCCTCTTTCTCTGCAGTGCACTTGTCACAGAAGTCCCTGCCCAATCTCTTCATATGGGCCCAGGGGTACAGTTAAATACCCCTTGCATGAGAATTATCATCTGGGATGGAGCCCTTTGAGTTTGGTGTTCATTTGCTGAATTCCCTGTGCTAGCAAATATAATATGCAGAATTCTTGCCTGTGCTTTAAAGACCTGCTTACGTCTTAAAAATAACTTTTTAGAAAACAATTCTTCTTTACTTTTTCCCCTAAGCCAGACAACTCACTCATGTCCTGAGTTATATATACCTTTTCTCGTTATGCATTCCTAATAATGGCAGTGGTATTTTTCTGGGAAAAGCTTCTTGCTTGTCAACAATGCCTTCTCTCCTGCAGCTAATTTCCTCACTGAGATCACAATTCTCTGCAATATCTTCATTGATTTCTTCTTCAACTGTTAATAAAACTTAGTTCTTTGTACATAATTATCTGTAAATGTAAAGTGGCAGGATTTTAGAAAGTGACTAGCGATCTCTGCAAGTTCATGCTGCAAGAAATCTTATTTTCCTGGAGAATATTCCTCTGCCTTCTGAAAATAAGTTTTGCCCTCTAAAGTGGTTCACGCTGCATGCCCACAGTGAAGCTACCAAGTGCCCACCACTCACTGGCCTATGAGCCAGAGTGTGGAGTTTCATGTCCAGCTCAGCACACCGGAAACACCCGCAGCATCTCAACCAAGGCTGTGCCCCTAGTCCTCTCCGCTGCTTTCACGACTGCTGCATGAACCTTTGCAAGGCTGCCACCCCAGCCTGCCCCCCCCTCCCCAGCACACATACACCTTCTCATCCTCCCATACAAAGCCTTCAACACTTAACTTTCAGCTGGTGAACCTGTTAGCAAGGTTCCCAAACAGATGGCAAGTCTCGCGCATGAGACAAATTTCTATTTCTAGCCCCATTTTGCAGAACACAGGAGCTCTGGAAGAGGCTTGCTCACAGCCTCGCACTGAAATCACAGAGTTGCCAGGAGCAGACGGGTGCTTGGACCTCCCCAAGTGCCATCCTCCAGCCCTGAGGCCAGGGTGGGATCTGCCCTCTGGACAAGAGCTCTGCTGCTCTTTCAGCCACTGCTGGCCAGCCACCCCAGGAACTCAGGCCATCGAGCAAGCCAGCAGCCATGCCTTTAAAAACTGAGTGGCCACAGCCCATGAGAGATTGATTTTCAGGCTATGTCTGACCTTCAGCCAGACCTGGGTTTCAAACCCTTGCATTAGACTGTAAACATGCAGCATAAAAGGAACAAAAGGTGACCAGAGAGTACAAATGCACATTGTCCAAAGTGGAGAGCTGACCTCTCCTCCAATTTTTTGGCTGTTCTTTTGTTTTCATCTGGCTATCTGACGTATTGAGAGGGTCTCATGTGAGGGGAAGTGGTCTCCTTCCCTCTTAGAAAGGGAAAGTTTGCAGACACTGCATACAGTGACAGTTTTATGCTATCTCCAGTGCCTGGAAAGTTGTTTTGCCTGTGAAGGGCAGCCAGGCTGGAAAACAGTGAGAGGAGGCCTTGATCCAAGGTATCACTGAGACCTTCAATGGAAAGGTGGATGTCCTTACGCTCTCTGTACAGCAGAAGTGGAGTGATGAAAAGGGAATTGCCACTCCAGGGCTGAAAGAGACCATCTGAGGCAATTTCCAGTTCTCCAGGCAGAGAGAACAGCAACGAAGATCTGGAAAGGAGGGTGTATTTAGAGTCGCAGGTGCAAGAAGCTGTTGGGAGAGCTTAGAACCGAGTGGTTAAAAATCTTGTGGGTAGGCAGGAAACCCAGGCTGCTGATGACTTTGGCCACCACAGATGAACAGATCCACTGATTGGACACTCTGGGTGTGGCGACTCTTTGTGCAAAGCAAAACACCTGTATTATGGTGGCTTTGAAGCAGGTGTCTCGTGGGAGTGGATCCTTCACAAAGGAGTTTTTTGTAGGCTGTTTTAATAAATTGAGAAAGAAAGCATATTCTGACCAGCAATTCCTTGTTATTATTTCAGCTAACTGCGAACTCTGCTACTATTTTGGCTCAGCCACCTGCTCACAAAGCTTAGTTTGTTGCTAAGTGTCAAAATACCCTAAATCAGAACTGGTGTCTCAGCTAGCAAGCAAGCAGCAGTAACACTAATGAGTCTGCAACATGATTTACATACAGGATCTCAGTGCCTGCTACTATAAGAAGAGCAACGATAGAGACTAGGAGGTCTGCATGAGCTTAAACAAAAAAATCTATCACAATTATGATCATTTTTGGGAAAAAACCCCACATGTTCAGGGGGCTGAGAACCCTTTTGTATCCTATAACCTCCTCCCAAATTACTGAAACTTTCTATGCATGCTGACTTTAAAAGTCTTAACTCAGTGTTTTCCAGACATGTCCCAGAAATAGCTTCTGGATATTGTAGGGCTTTTTGTTTTTCTGGTTTTTCATTAGGAATAAGTATTTTTATGCAGAACAAAGCAAAGGTACATGTAGTTTTGAAGTATTTGACTCTAGAAGCATTATGGTCAGCAGGTCAGAATTTGGCTGTCAGGATGTTTGGATTATGGCAGCATGCCAATTTGTTCCTTCTTTGTTTGCTCTCCTTGGTTCTGGCTATGTTCTAGTCAACAAGGATTGGTTGCAAATCTCATTAACATTGCTGGAATATGTTCATGTGTGCAAGGGATGAGACTCCAAACACCCGAATATTCATCAGCAATGACTCAGAGACCAGAAGACATTAACTCATAACAACACAAATGTGAGGCTGATGCTCCCAGACACAATTTGAAGTCTGGGATGGCTGGGGGAATTCATTACACAGACTAGCTACCGTGGGCCAGCACCGTGGAGAGTTGAGCAGTGGGACCAGCAGGGAGCACGGAACATCCACAGACTCACCTGGGGTTCCTTTCCATGATGACACTTGATAAATGCGCAGGAAATGCTGGCATTCAATTTTGACCTTCACTCTTTGAAAGCATAGAGGGAAAACTGTGGGGAAAAAATAAAAAAAAGGGTAATAATCTCTTTCCCTTTCTTTTCCTTGTTAAACCAGCAGGCTTTACCCAGCAGGCTGCCAAACAGTACAGGCCTGCTTTTCCTCTTCTCTCTCCACCCCAGCAGGAACCACCAATGCCTCAAACTGTGCCATGGTGGGAGATCTGCCTGGCAAATCCACTGCTAAGCAGCAGGGAGGCTGCAGGCACTTGAAACCTATGGGCCCCATTCAGAGAGGTCATCAGAGCTGCTGGAAGCCAGCAGGATTGGGGCAGAAGGGTGAGAGGGTCTCAGCTTGGGAAGGTGGAATAACAGATCAGGTTAAGGGTGATTTGCAGCACCCGGAGTCAGCTTACTGGCACTCCAGCAGAGGTAAAAAAAGATCTTGTAGGGACACTTGATGTTGTAAAACTATACCTGGCTCAGCAAAGCATGAGAGCACTTGATGATGTCTACTATGTATGAAGTAATCACATGCATAGCAACACGATGAAGCACATTCATCCTGACAGGGGTATGTTGAAAAAAACAAGGCCTCCTAGGAGGAAAAGTTGTTATCTCCGATAATGAGGAGGGGAGGGGAG
>VXBQ01010467.1:4420-28087 GCA_013400175.1 Phainopepla nitens | reverse complement strand
GAGAGGAGAGGAGAGGATTCTGTAGGGTGGAAAAGAGTTTAAAGAACTGGAAACAGTGTGATTTTCCTCTGTAAATGGCTTTTGTGGAAGTTCTCCCAATGTGAGATCATTTTCCATGAAGGAATAAAAAGAAAGCCATTGTTTAAATCCATTAAAGGTGGTGGAAATAAGCTACACATCAGTGTTGTTCTCAACCTCTGCATAGAGGGAAGGAGAATCCATTTTTGGGCAAATTAAAGCCTTGGTGCTGAAAGTTTTTCTTCAAGTTTAGACTAATAAAAACCCAAACCGAGCAAACAAAAAAAAATACCCAATCAACCAATCAAACAAAAAACAAACAAAAAAATCAAACTTCCTCCTTCATAAAGGAGGAAGGAAAAGAAGGGAGGAGGAGAAAAATCTAGAAGAGTCACTCTCTTGCATAAGAGGCCCAGGAGACTTTGCTCCTCTAAACATTACTAATCAACATATTTAGATATTCAAGGAGAAATCCTTTTCCCACTGTTGCAGTGGACTTCAGTGATGCCACAATTTTAGATGTTCTGTTGCAAATGAAGTGTATGAAAATTCAATGTATAAAACCCATCACAAAAGAATGGGCCAAGAGTAAGAAGGGCGTGTTCTTCATCCATATATAAAACTGGACATTCTGCACTGCAGCAACACATTTCTTTATAAGAACATTTTTGGTGTGGTGCACAGGAGAACAGCTTCATATATAGCCATCAGTGAAATAAATAGTTTGAATAATACCAACTCTCTTGTCATAAAAAGCCTCACTCCAAGAACAAGAAACTAAATAAAAGATATGTACTACCTCCTTTCTCCAGCACCACATGATGTACAGTACAAAGGTATTTAAAACAGCTTTAATTGGATAGAGTATAACTTGAAACTGTCCTGAAAGGACATAATTACAATAATCAATGCAATAATGTGGGATAAGACCTTGCAGTATGCCTAGACCTGCACCTTGACTCAAAGGTTTTCTCTCTAAAGCAGAGCCCAGGTTTTGCATTCTGAGGCTATGACTGACAAGCATATGAAGCAGCAGCTGCTCCATCACTGCTCCATTTTAGATGTCAAAGTCTGACCCTGTCAAACCCACTCACAGCCTCATGTGTTCTGGTGAGGAGCTGGAGAAGTGCACGGACTTATTCACCAGAGCACTGTTCATTCACAACAAAGTCATCTGTGCTACCCACATCCATTATCCAGAATTTGAAATACCACACAGAAAAGCAACTGCCTAAAATTTTCATGAACTGAGGTATTGGTCCTTGAGACATGAATGGAAAGAGAATCAGAAGTGTGCTTGTGATGATGAGTCATGGGTTTAAAGGGATATTTCCAGGTAAATATTTTTTTTTGAGCCTTCCTCTTTCTATTACCAGCACTTATCTGGCTACACCTGTGAGAATCTTCAGGGCTGCATCTGTGCCTGGCAAATTCCAGCTGAGCACTCCAAGCCCTCATTCCCTGCTCAAAGCCAAAACGGTCACACCAGGACTGAGACCACAGTGTGGCCTTTAATGTAAAGGAGATTGCAGCACCAGTCAAGAGGTGCCCAGCTTTTCTGGACACACCGTGAACCAGGTGGTGGCAGAAGGGCACCCATCCACCAAAAGTTTCTCCAAAGACTGAAGAACATTATGACTCATGAAAAGTCCATTTTCAGGAGAAGCTTCTGCACTGAAGCACGGGGCAGCCCTCCAAACATTCCACTCATGACATGAGCTTGTAGGAAAGCAAGGAATGTTTCAACAGAGGTCTGAAAGAGACAATTACATGTAAAACCACCTAGGTTTCCAGAAGGTTCTGTATCAAGACACATAGAGGAATTCATGCAATCTTCTAATTGGTTACCCATCAGCTATGAAGGCTGCACACAGTAGCCAAATTGCCCTGTTTCCTTCTCATCCTTGTGCTGGAATATCTACATGGAGGGGACAAAACCTGCATTTGAAAGCATTGGCTGGGAAAAGAGATCTTTGGATGTCCCAGTCAGTCAGCTGGTCCTCTCAGCTTGGAGCTACACCTCTTGCTTCAAATAATGAGGAGTTCAAAAGAGAATTAACTTTTTTTTCTCACAGAGAGAGAGTTTCAGTGAGAGAGGCTGGGCAAATCCAGCCAGATGGAAAAGAAGAAGAAGAGTCTGACATGAGAAAAGAGAGGGCGCAGAGAAGGGGAAATTATTAGAAGGGATGGAGTTGGAAGTGATGGAAAGAGAAGGAAGAATCTCAGGGATAGGCAGTAGCACAGGTGTTGCTAGTCACGGTGCAAAGTAATACGGAAGGTTATAGAGACAGAGGACTTTGTGATGTACACACAGAGAGCACGTGCTTCTTGCCCCTTGTGAGGATCATAGTGAGTTGTCAGGGTCCCTACTGCCTTGGCACAGTTTGGGTGAAGGACCTGGATGGCCTCAGGTGGAGTGCTGGCTTCCTTCTGCCTAGTGTCAAGTTTATCACCAAGGTAGGCAGTGCTGAGATACACCAAGAGTACCTTGTGTGTGGCCAGTACAGCCAAGGTGTGTGAAAAAATTTCCTGCACACCTCAGTGGTGTCCCACTGGGCAATGGAGTGGTCAGGATACCACTGGAGAGGATAGTGTGTCCCACTGGTGGTCCCAGCACAGCTGGGGTACGTCATACCTCCTGCATGCTGTAGTGATACCTTGAGATACCTTAAACAGCCTCAGTTTGTGGCTTGGGCAGCAGTGTGTGGCTTTGCAGCTCTCTGAGAAGTTCACCTGCCCTTGGACCTGGAAGATAGCATAAATACACAGAATTATTTCCTGAAGTGGAGACCACAAGTACCTCTGACGGCAACCTTTCACATCCAGACATCAGTGGGCCACTGACAGGACACATGCCTGTACAGATGCAAGGTGTTCTGGGTACTAGAGGGATCTTCTGTCTCTATTATTGTCATTTAGCTGAAGGAGGGGATTGTTCCTTTCTGCTCCGTGCTGGTGCAGCCTCATCTCAAGTCCTGTGTGCAATTTTGGGCAACACAATATCAGAAAGACAGAGAGCTATTAGAGAACATCCAAAGGAGGGCTACAAAGATGGTGAAGGGCCTTGAGGGGAAGCAATATGAGAAGGGTTGGAGGTCACTTGATTTGTTCAGCCTGGAGAAGAGGAGATTGAGGGGAGACCTGAGGGGCAGGCACTGATCTCTTCTCTGTAGTGGCCAGTGACAGAACCCGAGAAAATGGCCTGAAGTTCTGTCAGGATGGGTTTAGGTTGGATATCAGGAAAAGGTTCTTCACTCAGAGGATGGTTGGGCACTGGAACATGCTCCCCAGGGAAGTGGTCACAGGACCAAGCCTGTCAGAGTTCAAGGAACCCTTGGACAGTGCTCTCAAGCACATGGTGTGACTGTTGAGGCTGTCCTCAGGAGGGACAGGAGCTGGACTTCGATGATCTTTGTGGTCCCTGCCTGCTTAGGATATCCTATAATTCTGATTCTCTGATCTTTCCAGAGGTGGTGCAGCACAGGGCAGGTGTCTCCTCAGCAGGTGTATCTGTGATGTACAGCGTGGATTCCCTTGGGACAAACAGTTCACGACGGGCGAGGACTCAGGACAGCAGTGCCCATGGGCAGCCCTGTGTAGAGCAGGGCCAAGAGGTTACATTGAGCCTAAAGTAATGTAGTTCACCATTCCCTCCCTGCCAAGAGCCATGCATTATCTTCCATCCTCTATTGAAACAGCTGGGGCTGGGGCCAGCTTCCAGGAAGCATGTTCTGTTCAGTATCCATCACTGCTATATTGTGGTCTATGACTTCTTGCTTGGAGATGAGGGGAATTGCAAGGCTCCATCGTTGAACGGTAATTCAGCATAGATTAAGGAGCTGGGGGCAAGGGAGAAACATTTGAAAATATTGATGCCACAGCCCTCCCTCTTCCTCATGTTCTCTTGTCACTCTAACTCTCTGATAAAAGCCTTAATCTAAAAATAATATCATAGAGAAGTGTTTTGCACTGACATGTGGAACAATCTTTGCCTAAGAGCTGCAAGATATCATCAGCTTGTGGAGCCTGTCAGAAGGTCAGCTCTGTGACTGAAGTTTATTAGCAGGGCTGACAAGGTTGTGCCTGCCTGTCCATGCTAAAAGCAAATCACAAGGTTTCTAAGTCAGAGCTTCTAACAACAGTCCCTGTTCCTTGTTTTTATTTGTAGGACTGATTGAGGGCACTGTAAACCTGTAAGTGAGCAGTCCAAGGACCTGAGTTAGAGTCTGGGGGTCAGTCTCGGTGGGGAACAGCTTTGTAAGTGTGTGCACTGCCCGTAATTCACCTGGTTTGCTGAGATAGAAGCTCCAAAAAAAAAAGGAGCACGTAAGGTAATACACAAGAGAAGTAGGTTACCCATGACTTACTGGTATTCTTTAGCTCTCTTGCCTCTAGAGAATGGCACTATTGGAAATACACAGCTGTCATGCAGACCTTATCAGATAAAAGGCAGTTTGTCTGGAAAAAAAAAAGAGAAGCTTTATTTACTGAATTCTGATGCTTTGTACCAGATGACTCATTGTCACACTTCTTTTCCCTCTTCTCACTGAACTAGAATCGTGTAGCAAGTTACTTTCATCCATTATGGCTTGTTGATAAGATGAAAGGACAAATTTTAAACTTTAAGATTTTTCTTATCCTAGAAGAGATGAGCATTAAATTTTTCTCTCTGGTCAGCTGGTTGACATTTGGAGCTGAGGAGTGCCATTTAGTATTAGGGACCTCAGACCTCAAATTTAAATATTTTATAAAGTTCTTTACATTGGTTCTGGGACCCTCAAGTTGGAGGGATGAAGGTTGTCTGAAGTCCCCAGCTCTACTTGCTGGATTTTAGCCAAGGACATTTGCATAAATATAATTCCTTGAGTATGATATTAAAAAATCTTACAAATTACAGTTTTCCCCATTGTTTCCCAGAGTCTGATCTAGCTCTCTAGGAAGCTGGCAGGAGAATTATTTGGTTTTAATTAGAATTAGTTAAAGACTTGGAATACAATGGACCAACTATTTATTTTGCATGGAGCCGACAGAGTACAACTGGCTTCAATAAAGATGTGCCAGTTTACAGCATGTGACAAACTGACAACATACAGTTCCTTAACAGCTAAAAAATGCACTAACTTTACAGTCACAGGTTGATGTCGGGATTTGCCTGTCAAAACATTTGGATTTGAGCCATTTGAGGAAACAGGTGGGGTGAATAATGAAAACCAAGCAAATATTTTTTTCTTAATAGTAGTTCCACCTCTGTTATTCTTTTATGTTGTGTCAAAATCCCAAATTTTTGCAGATGAGACATTTTGGTGTGTGCTAGGCTGAAAGAAACCCAGTCTAATACAGACCTGCTAGTATAGCATATCCCCCAGCTTTTAGACCAGAAGCAGTAATATTTTGTAGATTATGAAAGCTAGGCAGGCAAATAGAACAAGCCCTTAATTACACATCCTGGAGAATTTCTAGATCCTGTTAAATTGATTTACTCTATTTTTATGAAATGAGAAATAGGTCCACATGTGGGAGGCTCAATTTGTAGAGAAATAAGATGGAAGATTAAGACAAGAGCACTACTTTATTACATATATCTGTTTTCCCTACCAAAAAAAAAGGTAATAAGTTAAATTAATTACTTTAATTATACAGACCCATTATAATAGCTTGTGATCATGTTAAATAATGACACAACACTTATGAGGTAAAGTTCACCTAAGAAAAGTCATCACGGTAGACATTTGGGCTCAAAGGGGTGGCTGCAGTTAGCACACAGCAGGATTTTATGTAGATAGAATTAGGATAAAGAAAATTGATTTTTAACCAACCATGAGGACCACAGAAAGAAAAATTACCATGCTCCTTAAGGGAACAGAAGTGCAGCCACCCCCATGGGAAGAGACTTAGACTTCATTTCTCGATGAAGCTGAATTTCAGCAAGGTTCAGTAATTAAACTGCTTGCTTTAGCAGTCAGGATATTTGCAGCCAAATGATTGTTTCTTCCTGCTTAATTGATAGGAGAGCACATTTGCATTCCATGCTTGTCTAAGTCAGAGCCTCACCACAGTGTTTTCTGCTCAGAGGCCAAAGGCTGGAGAGGAACCTGAGCACTTGGCAGAAGACAGAGGTCAAACTCCACCACCTTCACTCATGCTGGTCTGCAGAGCCTGGCCCTCCAAGAACCACAGTGAGCCCTGCTTGTCACTAGCTATTCCCATCAAATTAAGGGAAATTTTGAGATAGAAACGGCAATCCCTTTGAGGTTATGTGTTTCACAGGCAGCTTATCTGTATTAAGCTGTGCCAGTATATGTTGAAGCAAACATTTGCCTTGGGCCCTGAGACAGTTTAATCACTTTTATTTGTGCCTGGAAAAGCTTTCACAGTGGACCACTGTCACATGACAGCTATCTGCCACCAGGGTGTTCTGAGGAATTACAAGAAATGAGGTGTTGGAGGCATGTGAGGTTGCTTGAGATTCACCCTGAATTTACAGGTTTTTTTCCTGGTGGTTCAAAGACAATTTCTGGGATGCTCCATTCCTCCAAGCCTTAGGAATTAAAAATAGCGTTCGTCATTTGCACTGGCCTGAGCCCCACCACCACCAGCATCAAATCTGTGAGCTGTCACCAGCTGGTTTCTTTGGGAATACAAAGAAGTTGGTCCCAAATGGGGTGCTGGGTGCAATGCCCTGGGAATGACTGGCACCTCAGGCTCCTGCTCCCAGCAGAGCTGCTGCTGCTTCAAGCGATCCTTGCCACCACACAACAGAGCTGATCCTCTTATTGCTGACCACAGAGCAGGAGCAACAAATCTGTGGAAGAAGAGGCAGGAGAGGTGAAGCAACAAAGGCTGGGAAAAGAAGTGAATCTGAGCAGACAGGAGGAGAAGAGGAAGGAAAGGAATAAGGAAGGATGGATGGCATTTCAGTGGACTGATAAGGAGGAGAATAAATGTATCTGAGAAGAATAACATTTCCTCACTTCTTTCTAAATTAAGACTCGTAAACTAAAGTAAAGAAAATAATTGGGGAAAACAAGGAGCAGGTGCAAAGCAGGATGCAATGCGTGGCTGGTAATGAGGAAGAGGATTTTTCTTCATCACACAGAGGAAATGTCAGGATAACAAGGGAAACAGATGCAGTGAGAGGTAATGTCAGGAAAGTCAGGAGGGGACAAAGCTTGTCACTTTTCATGATTTTTCAGTCCTCATAATGGCTTTTTTATCAGATTACAGGATTATTTGAACTGGAGAAAAGGGTGAAAATGGATGTCTTGCTGTGTGTGCACGAAGGACAGAAGAGCAGCAGCCAAGTGGAGGGACTCGGATGGGTCCCAAATGGAGACAGAAACACACCAGTGTGAAGAGAAATGCCAAAAGTTCTCCCACAGCTTATGCACAAGCAAAATTCCTCCTCACCTTATCAAAATCTCTTGAAAATTAGAGGCACTGGAAAACTATTTTTGGTAAGATAAACAAGAAAGCTAGTCCCCGAGTGGAAGTCTACAGAGAAACAGGATATAGAGAGCTGTTTAAGGGATTGTTTCCTTTAAAAATTCAAATCTGTTGTAAGATTATATGAAGGATTTTTTTGTTTTGTTACTCCTTCAGAAATTCCCTGAGCTCCCCTAGACCTTCCTGCCCCGTGTTCACACCTAACAAAGTAGTGATTGATGGATGTTGCCGTAAGAAGGTGGCTCTTTGGCCCCTGAGGGAACAGAGGATTAGGTGTTAGTCCAGCTGCTATTGCAAAACACCACCGTGATACCCACTGGACCCATGGCTGGGATAGCCACCAGCTGGTCTTGTCACTGAGGGCTAATTCATAGCTGCAAATTCAGACTGTGAGGCTGTCCTGTTGAGCCAGCTGCATGAGTTCCACACAGGCTCAAGCCAGCTGCACATAAAGGTGTGGCAATTGCTTTTGCATGCAAGTTGTCCAAACATTTTTCTGTGGCAAAACTTAAATTGAAAAGCTTGCCATGGATCTGCCTGTGTTCTCCCTCTCTCTGAGTTACTTTGTGATATTGCTAATCACAGATCAGACAATACACTCCTGGACTTGCCAACATCAAGGCTAACCATCAGTAGGAAAGTCTGAACGTATGGATGGGTTCCACTAACAAGATGAAGCCACAACGCCCTCTTGAATGGACTAACAAGATGAAACTCAAATTATGTCCTCTTGGATGAGCATAATTTATTTCAAGGTCACTGGAAGGTACAGTGGCCTTCTCCAAGATGCAAACATCACCACCCTGGCTGCATCTTCTAGCAGTCGTCAAGCCATTACTACTTCAGGCTGGCTACATCACCTGCAGCAGTGGCTAGAGCATGACTTGATTCCTGAAGTCACTCTCTCCCTCCTACATAATTTTCCTTCACTGTCTGATTTATCTTCTTTTTGTGCTTGTTAGCTAATAACTAACTAAGTCAAAGTCACCTTTTATCATGTGTGATCCAAAAAATATCCTAGAAGTAAGGCTTGGAACAGTGAAACATAATTAGAAGCTTGCCAGTTCCTGAAGCAGCTGTGATGAATCTGTGTTTCTCCAGACAGTTTGCTGAAAAAAAAAATCAGTGTGGAACACAGTAATCTTTGTGATGGGATTTGCTGTGGGGTTTTTTTTCTCACTGTGTATGTGGTTTGTGTGTTGTCTCTCTAAAAGAGTAACCAGAATGAATAACCTCAGCCATAGGTCAGGAAGGATTCCCAACTCTTCCTGTCCCACAATGCAGGACACTGCAAGACCAATCCTAGATTCACCAACAATATAAGAAAATGTAAAATTTTCCCTCTAATTGGTAAGGGAGCAGAAAAAAAGGTGTTTGTATAATAAAATTTACCATCTTGTATTTCAAGTGCTTTAACCACTCACCCCTCCTCTTTTGTGTCTTAAATAAGGAACCAAAAAATTCTTTAATGGTGGTTGTTACGACAAAAATAAGCCAACAATCACTTGCTATAAACTCCTGATTTAAAGTTGATTGTTTAATCTTGCAGCAGTAAATCCAAGACTTTATATGAGATGCAAACTTGATTCCTTCTTTAACCCAAGACACTCCTTTATCATCAACTCATATGCATTAAAAAGCAAAAATTTAGCCTGGCACAGCTCTTCTTTTATGATATTACGTGTAAATATTATTTTCTATCCCCTGAGGCCATTTAGATATTCTAAAGAAATTAGAGACAAAGATGGAGCAATTCTCAGCTCGAGTGATTAAATCAGCTTAATAGAAACCCAGGATCAAGGAAGAGCATTTCCTTCCTAACCCTCTGAGCTGCTGGTGGGTTCAGCTCTGGGGCAGGAATGAGCCACTAACCACATCCTTAATCATAGCTCCTGAGAGATGTCTTGTGTTTTGTCTGCTGTATTGTACAGGGTATGGTTCCCAGTTACAAAAGTCCAGACTTACCCTAAGTCCAGTTTTACCCTAAGTTTATCAGACTAATTCAGATCACACTAATTTAGATCTTACTTCAAAAATGAAAAAAGAATACAGCCCATGTGTGCCATGATTTCACATTTTTCTTCCCTTTAAGAAAAAAATAAAAAAGCAAGCTAACAATTCAGCCGGTACAAATTTCACTTAGTCTCTGAAATAACCAGAATGTATTTCAAAATAAATTCTTTATTTCTGCTGTAATTTTCCCCAGACCTGAAGAATAATGAACGGTTTTATGTCCCCCACCAGCTCTGTGGTTCCTCAGTGGAATTCTTCTCTTCAGCTTGCCAAGTTCAGTCATTTTCTCAAGATGCAATTTCAAGCTAATAATACTAATAGTTCTGTGCCTAGCATTCCTCTACAGTCAAGGACCTGGAACAGGATTCTCAGGGGAGATGTTTGTTTAGGGTTTGTTGAGGGCTTTTTTTTGCCTCTTGTGACAAGTGCCATCATAGACTCGGAATTTTCTTAAGTTACTGAAACAGCTTCTGGAGTTTGCTACAATGCTGTCTTTTAAGTCTGTGCACTGATGATCTGCACCCTTATACACTTTGTGGAGCTCATTACATTAATTGTTTGACCTTTCCTATAATGAAGTGAACATTCTGCTGCTCTCTCTACTGCCTTTTCTGTGTGACCCTTCCAGATCTATAGCAGGATTCTGTTGGGCAAAAAACTGGCTGACAGATTGGGCACAGAGGCTTACAGTGAATGGAGTGGTATCAGACCAGCAACTGGTCACTAGTGGGGTTCTGCACAGCTCTATTTAGGGCCAGTGCTCTTCAAAATCTTAATAAATTACTTGGAAGTAGAATCAAAGGTATACTAAATTTGCTGATGATACTAAATTTAGAGGAGCTGTTCCCTTGAGTGGCCCCTCAGAGAGACCTTGACAAATCAGACATGGGCAATCCCCAGCTGTATGAAATTCAACAAGGAACAGGGCTGGATTCTGCCCCTGGGACAGGACAGCCCTGGATGTACAGACAGACTGGAGAATGAGAGGCTGGAAAGGAGCCCCATGGAAAGGGACCTGGGGGTCCTGGTCAATGGCAAGTTGAACACGAGCCAGCAGTGCCCTGGCAGCCAGGAGGGCCAACTCTGTCCTGGGGGCATCAGGCACAGCATGGCCAGGGGGGCAAGGGAGGGGATTGTCCTGCTCTGCTCTGCACTGGGGCAGCCTCACCTCCAGTGCTGGGGGCAGTTTTTGGGATCCAAAATATAAGGACATAAAGCTCTTAGAGACCCTCCCAAGGAGGGCCACAAGGATGGTGAAGGGCCTTGAGGCAACGCTGTATGAGGAGGGGCTGAGGTCACTTGGCTTGTTCAGCCTAGAGAAGAGGAGATTGAGGGAAGACCTCATCACAATCTACAGCTTCCATGTGATGGGAAGAGGAGGAGCAGGCACTGATCTTTTCTCTGTGGTAGCTAGTGACAGGACCTGAGGGAATGGACTGGAGTTGTGTCAGGGAAAGTTTAGGTTGGGATATCAGAACTCATAATAGGTTTGGGTGGTTGGGCACTGGAACAGGCTCCCAAGGGAAGTGGTCACAGCACGAAGCCTGACAGAGTTCAAAAAGTGTTTGGACAACATTTTCAGGCACAGTGTGTGACTCTTGAGGTGTCCTGTTGGACTTTGATCTTTGTGGGTTCCTTCTAACTCAAGATCATAGAATCATTTCATATAATGGATTGGGCAGGAAGGGACCTTAAAGATCCCCTCCTTACAAACCCCCTGCCATGGGCAGGGACACCTTCCACTATGTAGCTAAGGAAGGCTGCACAAAGTCCCATCCAGCTTCGGCTTGAACACTTCCAGGGTCTGGGGCAGCCATAACTTCTCTGGGCAACCTGTTCCAGTGCCTCACCACCATCACAGTAAAGACTTTCTTCCTAATATCTCATGTAAACCTACCCTCTTTCAGTTTGCAGCCTTCCTCTCTTGTCCTATGACTACTTGACCTTGCAAAAAGTCCCTCTCCAGCTCTTTTGCAGATGCACTTGACATGCTGCAAGGTGCTGTAAGGTCTTCTCTGGGCCTTCTCCCAGCCTAACAACCTGTCTTCTCCAGCCTGTCTTCACAGGAGAGGTGCTGCAGCCCTCTGAGCACCCCCTCAGCCCTGCTCTGGTCTCACTCCAACGGGTCTGTGTCTTTATGAGGGCCTCAGAGCTGGATGCAGCTCTCCAGGTGAGGTGTCACCAGAGCAGAGCAGAGGTGCAGAGTCCCTTCCCAGGATATGGTTGGCCTTCTGGATTGCAGGTGTGCATTGTCAGGTCATGTCAAGCTTCTTATTCACCAACATGTGCAAGTCCTTCTCTTATTAAGAGCTGCTTTGGATACATTCTGCTTGTGCTTGGAATTGCCCTCACCCCAGTGCAGGACCTCGCACCAGGGGTATTCTCTGATTAAATAATTCTGTGAGTTATCAGGGGAGCTTTTCATCAAATGTAGTCCAGGATGGAGAGAGATACAACATGGATCCCTGGTAATGGTAGCAGATGCCGTGTTCTGTCCCATTCACATGTGAAAGGACTTGAAGGAGCTCTGACAGGCAGCAGCTGCTGCCATAAAGAAGCATAATACAGTGAGTGAAGCTGAAGATGGCTCCTTAAAAACCTGTAAATGTTAAAAAGCAATTAATAAATCATAAATAGAATCACAATTTTCAATCATACAAATTTAAATAACGTTGCTGTGGTTGATGTGAGATTGGAGTCTCTTGGCCTGAAAGTCACGCTGAGATTAGTGGAGCAGAGTTTTAAGCTCTGTCTTGGAAAGAGAGAGCTGAAACAACCTGGACCATCACCCAAAATACAGACAGGACACTGTGACCAGTGCAAAGTCACATGGTATGACTGGCAGTGCTTTACAAAGTGAGTTTGGATGAAGTACATGCCTGTGAACAGAAGCAGTAAGCAAACAGGAAAAGAAAAGGAAGAGAACATCATGAATATTGGAAGAAAAGCACAGGAGACAAAGGGGCATAAGTAATAAAAAACTTTGTTTTAAAGAAAATTTCTGAGTGCAAACAAATAAACAAACAACATAAAGCAATAAAACAGAAACATTATTTCCTGTTGGTGCATTCTTACCATACAAGGGAAAACAGGATGTATTTCCACAATGGGTGAATCTGTTGGATCCCATGAAAGAAACAACCAGCTCCATCAACCATCCTTTTAACAATCAGGAATGGGGGATGAAGAAAGTAACAGAAAGAACCAGGACTATATCCAGGAAGATCTGTTTTTTAAAGCCCAGGAGCTGCAAGGGCAAGAAATACAAGGTTAAATGAAGGTCGGCTGCAGAGCTAGGGAAGTCCCCAGTGAGCAGAGCATGAGCTAGGATTTGAGAAATCTGATAGTACTTCAGACTTATCTTCCACTTCACTGTGCTGCATTTTAGTCCCACTGATGTGAAAGAGAAATCTTTCCTACCTACCAAAATAAGCAGTGAGGAATAAAGTAATTTAGCATTCTGGAGATACCGGTGTGATTTGCTGCCAGTTAGACAACAACTGAAGTCCGAGAAGAAATGCCAGCTAGGTTTTCATGTTATCTGGGACTCCTTTGCTTGGATAGAGCCTGAAAACCTCTTACAATTTACACCTCTTGAGCCCAAATATACTTGCAATGCCAGACCTGAGTCTCGCCAGAGCAGAAACTGAGGTGAAACAAGGTGTAAGGTGATGCTGGTGCTAATAGTGCCCAGACTGTGCCTGCATCAAAGGCTTCTAGAAAAAGGCATGCTAATCAATAGAATTTACAACTAAATTATTTGGATAAGTAATAGATAAACTATATAACTTATTACATAAAATACGTAATTTTATGTTATTTGTGAACTAGGAAGTCCAGCATGAAGATTAGGTTGACTGTCCAAAGCAGCAGGAAGGTCAGCTCCCCCTCTCTGCCATGTCACAGAAGCACCAAGACACACCTAATGCTCCTCACAAGATTGATGGGACAAAGAGTTTCCTTAGTCATCCACAGAGAACAGACAATGACATTTCCTCTGTTGTCTCTTCACAGGGTGGGAGGGAGGAGGCTGGCTGCATCTGCCACAGGACTTCACAGCAAGCTGCTGCTGATAAGAGCCCCAGCAGCCCTTGCTGGCTGTCACCATCCCATCATCAACAACCCTGAAACCACCAGCATCTCCCCTGTGCCTCTCATCTGACACAGTCCCTCACTGGACACACACCAACCATCAGAGCCTACCTGTACCACCACATTTAGCAGCAGCAGTCACACGAGCATATCTCGCAACCCGTTTAACCAGCAGAAATTAGTGAGAGAAAGGAGCAAATATGGATCTTCTAAGAGGTTTTAAGCTGCTTGCCCAGTTTTCTCTAGCTTTCCTAAGGTTGTCTTCTCATTCATAAAGTTCTGGTATAGACAGAAGAGGGTTTCCCAATCTGCTTTGCTTGTAAAAGCACAGAACCTTAGGCAGGTAGGTGGACTTTTTCTTTAAATAAGTGCATAGGTTGTTGCTGGCATGAAGCAGATTAAAGTCGGGGGCATGTGTTAAAACAATTGCTCTGCAGAATTCTTCAAATTAAATAGTGTCCTTGTTAAAATATTTATAGGGGAATAGTTTTTCAGATAAGAAAGCTAAACAGTCACATTAAATGCTTCCATACCTAAAGTTTAGAGATAGGATGTTTAAAATCTAAAAATCCCCCAAAATGAAAATGCTGTACCAACAAGAAAGCCCAGTCTCAATGCAGAGGATCATCTCTCTAAGAATCCTTGTCAGATTAACCTGACTTTACACACAAAAATCCTTCTCTGGCTAGAAGAAATAATTGAAAAATAGCGAGTACAAAGAAGGTTTTTTCAGAAAGTTAGGAAAAGAAGGCTTAGCTAGGTGTAAAGCTAGGTGTAATCCTCCCAATGGAATCACTGAGATATTCTTAATATATGAAAAATTTTATGTTTTAAAGTCCATACCTCATAGTCTCACTGTATTGCATCCATAGACTATCAGACCATTAGGCTTCCTATCATTTTTCCTGATAGTTTTTTTCAGTTTCAAGACTTTCTGTTGGAAAATGTTAGAATCCAAACCCAATACAGCTGTAGTAGTTGAAGAACTGCCTCACTTTTGAGATGAATGGTGCAGCTTTATCCTCAAGTGCACTCAGCGCTGACTGATGTGAGACACTTCCCAGGTGATCACATCCAACCTCCTATCTCAGCAACTTTAAGGAGAGATGAAATCCATGGCCGTCTCTGCTGAGCTTGGAGGTGAGTTTGTGGAGCAAGAATGCTTAGCAGGAGCAGGCATGATCTGTTGAAGGCTTGCCTAAGCAGTTCACAGGAATGCAAACACAAAATATTGGCATTTCCTTCAGTTTCACTTCTCAGGCTACTCAGTGTAGTCCCTCCTTTTGATAACAGCAATTCTTGGTGGTGTTTTCCCCATCAGAGTTCTAGGATGCCCGTGACTTCGTTATATGTATCTTATTGCAACACAGCACACTGCTAGCATTCTTGTACAATGTTCAGCGCTTTCAGGAACTGTATCCACCCTAGAAGAGTCTGATCCTTCTCTTATTACTTAGAACTTTTCCATAAAACCCATACACCTAACTATCCATTTAATCTCAGTCCTGGGAAGGCAATGAAAATAGCAAGAGGCAGAGGGGTGTTGTGCTGATTCTGCAGCAGCCAGTTCTAGTGAGCAGCCACAGCACTTAGGCTGTTCACAGCCCCAAAACACTGCTGGCAGCCAGGATGGACAGCATGGCAGAGTTTGTCCTCCCTTCCCATTTCCAACATCAGATCAAATTGATCTGCTGTCTCATACCTGCTGCTGGGGATATATGTTCATTAAAGGTAGAAGATGATCTCAGTGTGATACATGGCATCCACTGCTCTACCAAGCACCATGAACCTAAATTTCTTTTAGCCATTCCTCCCTCCCCTGCTCAGCCTGGAAATCTCAACTGGAGAATTCCCCTCAAGAAAAAAAAACAAGCTGTGCATTGTAGGGAGCCCAATTATGATACCAGAGCTGAGATCTGGGCACTAAGGCTGCTAGAGTGATTTTGCTAGTGAATTTCCTAAATACTTTTTTTTTTTTTTTTTTTTTCATCTTGGGGAAAATTAGCTGGAGAGACTGGAAAATTCACAAGCACCTCATACACTTCTAAGTAAGTGTAAACACCTGGGGCTGTTCACTGATAAGTTTAACAGCTTCTGTAGGAAGTCACTAGCTGTTCAAACATGTAATTATGTGTTAACAAGCTTAACAGGGAAAAGAATAACGATTCAATAACTAGAGTATGGGAAGCTTTTCTTCCTTGTTTTCCTGCAGATTGGAGGCAGTTTATGTACCTTTACTTGTCCTAGTTAAAAAAAAAAAAATAATACAAAATGAACTTTTAGGAGCCCTTCAGCAGTTTGGCAATTGTGTCGTTGTAATTCTTTCAACAATCAGATGGACTCAAGAGCAACGTTAGTTCCTAGCCAGGGGAACGTGGAGCAAGCTATGGCTTCTCACATAATCTGCTTCCTTGGACTCCTGAAATTCATACAGCACCAGCAGTGCTTTTCCCCGATGACAGCTCAAAGCCTAGAGAGCTTTGGTTTTTACCCTATTTAAAAATAAATACATGCTAATTATAGGACAAAAGTAAAAAATCTCCATTCTACTATGCTGTGCAATTCTGCTGCTTGGCATGGGCAGAGGTTCAATGCACCTTTGGTGTAAGCAATGGGGAGGGCTGAAAAGGAAAAATCAATGCCATTTCTTGTTCAATTAAGTTCATTGTGATTCAGAACCACCTCCTCACACTGCAGAGCCTGCAAGAGATCAGTGCTGCAATCACTACCTTTTAACAGCTTGCTTTCTCCGTCTGGACTGCACAAGTCACTCACTGGCAGGGCATCACACTCTGAGAAAAAGAAAAAATGGGGGAAAGAAAAAAGTCATCCTTACAAGCCCCTCTGAAACACACTGTGGTGAATCACGGGTCTTCAGGGGGGCATTTCATAGACAGGGAGAGAGGGCAGTTTTCTCAATGAGTCATTTTATTTAGATGTCAGAACTACTGCTGTCTTTTTACCCTTCAGTAAAAAGTTTGCTCTCCTTGCTGCCTGGATGAGAAATATCTGCAATACCTATCATGCTGCTTGGTCTCACTCAGGCTAGGCAGTGTGATGGTCGGGCTCAAAGCCTTTTGGAAGTCAATAGAAAGATTCTGAGCTCAGGTCAGTCCAGGAATCAGGGGCTGCCAAGAGGTCATGACAAAGGACTTTTAGGGGCACTCCCACCCTCTCCCTTCACTTTCACTGTTCTGAGGCAACTGTTAAAATAAAAGTCTGTGCAGCAGAATGGGTAACCTGGAGAGTTTCTAATCCCAATCCCAAACCCCAGCCTGCTGAGGATGCCAAGGTCTGCCATGGTGCAGGGTGCCTCCTCAACGCCAGCACGGCACCAGCACCCCACAGGCCTGCTCAGCACCTTCCGGAAGAGGAGACCAGGATGCTTGTGAGCATGTCTCACTCTAGTGACAGGACAGACAAACTACAGCAGCCTGCCTCTTCCCAGCCTGCCTTTATGGCTACTGCCTGCTCCCCAGCTGGAGGGGCTTGTCCAAAGCCCTTGGAGTTCAGTCCCCAAATTATTAGGGTCCAGCATTCATTACAAAACCCAAATATGAGAATGATCAAGGATGGCACAGGCAAAGAACAACATGAGAAAGAGAAGTAACTCCTTAATGTTACTAGGCAAAGATTCTTGGTGCTCACAAAGATGGGTTTAGGTCCTGCATGCATTTAAGGTAATGGCAATGGATAAGTGATGCATAAAACACCTTAGTTCACAGCCATCCACATCCCTTCCCAGCTTCTTTATTGCACTGGTAGATCGTGCTCAGGAGCAAGACAAGTCCTCAAGGAGGCTGCTGGCTGTCTGGTGCTCTTAGGCACTTAAGAATAGCAGCCGTGGAACTGCTCTTGACTTTTCCAGCTGCAATCACCTGCATGGCAGCTGACACATAGTGGTATTTGAGCTAATTGTGCCAATTGGAGCATGCACAAAACAAATATGACTCAAATGTAGGTTCTGAAGAAGGATGTTCTTTAATGAATGTATACTTCCCTGCTCAAGTCATGCCTTTGTCAAATCAGTTTGCGGTTTGCATCAGGAAGAAGTTTTCTACTCATATTCACAGCACTGATCTATGATCTTTCCCAGTTTCCAGTGTCATAAATAGGTTCCTGAAGCTAATAGTAGAGAAGAGGGATGAAGAAGTTGCTTGTTCTCAGCCTCTTTGCAAATCAGACTGCTGATGCATGTACAGACCCATGATGTGTTTCCTTGTCACAGAGCCCTTTTCACCTTTGTCTACATTCTTCTTCCCAGATTTCATCCTTCCCACGAAAGTGAGATCTCACTTGAAGTTCTTGCAATGCCCGTGTGAGTGGCTGAACATCTGTCCTAACAATGTTTTCATCAGCACACAGTTAATTAACACATTGGTTTCCTGCTCCCTAAAGCCCCAAATTCTCCAGAAATTTTGGTTTTCATGACTATGGATTGATGAAGAAAAATGTTGAAGTAATATCTTCCTATGATAGCTGGAAATCTGATAAGGTTGGTTCTTTAAATATATATTTATGGTTTTTTTTCAAGAGCAAATCATATTGACTGTTACAAAGAAAACTCAGAGTGGTATTTCAGTTATTGAAGTCCTACTGTAACTGAAGGTTAATAGCTGCTGTGGCAGTAGATACCCTATAAATCAATGGCAGAAACACTTGAATCAGAATATCACCCCACTGAGGTACATCCCATCTCACTGTGATCAATAGAAGTTGTGCTGCCAATGTCCATGGAAGCAGGAAATGTTCACGTGTCAGCAAATTTTAATACTAGTTATTGATACATATTGAGGATATAGGCTTCATGCACCCAGTTTTTGTTCTGACAATGGCACTGTTTATTCCAGAACTGAAGTTTGGTTCTCAACCAAGATCCAGAATTCAGTTATTGGCATTTGCAACCAGAGAAGCTGAAATTATCTTAATGCCATGGGACTACATTCAAGGTTATTTCCAGGCACTCAGGGTGATAAGTATCTGGGCCAAGGTGTCTATTAAGGATGTCAGAGAGTGAACAACAGCTCTGGCATGTTACCTACAGCTCATCACAAACCTTCCAATCCCTTACATGCTGTGGATTTCACCATGAGGAAGCAGTGACAGGAACAACCTCCAAAAGGATGGGGTGGAGTCCCCAGCATCGGAGGTTTCCAAGGCATGACTGGACTGGGTGCTAGATAATCTCATCTAGATTCTCTTTTCCATCTAAGCTTGGAAGTGATCTCTGGAGGTCGCTTCCAACCTGAGTTGTCCTATGGTTCTGTGTTCTATGCCAGCAGTAATTCTGGAAGCCAGGAAATCCACCCATAAGGCCTTTACACAGCCATTTTCCAAGTCTATGTACTTCCCTCTAGCCTATAATCAAAAGTCCATTACACTTGCCATCAAAGTGAAAAAAAACCCAAAGACTGGTTTTAGGCTTCTGCTTCTTGAAGGAAAATTTCAGTGGTAAAGATGCCAAGAGCTGATGCTGCTTTTCTTCTGAGACTGCTTTGCTGAAACCACCCCACTCTTTTGAAACATCCACAGGCACCTTAAGCAAATCATGTGTTGCAAACATAATTGTAGTGGGTGTGAACTCCATCTGGCTCGGGAAGCGCAGGCTCTCATGCCTCCCCTCAGCTCGCCTGGGCTCAGCAGCAGAGCCGGTGCCACAATCCAATATAAAGGGGTCATGCTCATAAGCAGCATCTTGAGTGCATGCACAGGCACTCTCCTAAAAATACATCCCAGAGGAGTGCAGCTAAATGCAAACACTGCTCTTTCTGTAATAGATAGCGCTTTCCTTGCTGGATCGGCTGGCACAAGCTCACCACGGTCAAGTGATGCCTTGGTTTTTGAAGACTGCTTTTTGAAAGAAAGAAAGTACTGAAGAATGAACACAGAGACTGAGCTTTTCAAATGAACATAGAGAGGCCTGGCATTCTGGTATTCCTCTTTGAAAATCACAGAAGCTGGGCCTGAATTTTCCATTATTGTAATCACTTTCTAGGCTTATGTCAGATCATTTTTTAATGTTTCAAATAGGTTACAAATACCTTAACCAGCATTGCTCATTTTTTTAAAGGTCTGGTATCAAGCAATAATGCCCCTTTCATATCTGCTCAGCCATATACTTTTTTCTTTCCTGATTTTGTACTTGAAACCAGAGCAACAGTTTACAATTCAGGAATATATTTTCACAAGCATGAAATGACACTGATTTTCATGGTGAATGATAAGTGCTATTATTTTAGCACTAATTTCTAGAGAGATGTGGGGCAAATTCTGGTGCATAACTTTAAATTTTTATGCTTAGCTAAAGTCAGACACATCCAGCCAGTAATGAAGCCGGGTGTCTAATGAACAAGAGCACCCAAAAAAACCTTTAGAAGTCTGGTTGTTAGTGAAAGGTATTTCTTTAATCCTACCTGTCACATTTTCAGTGTGTTCTCATCATTTTTCTGCTTAAATATAATCTTGGAGGATCATACTTTGAACAGCTATTCATTTATCAGCTAGGCTGATATTTGCATGTATTTTTCTGGCTGGCCACGTTGCTCTAGGGGAGGTAGCAGCTAAGGACTGGGATGCACAGCACGAGCAGGGACAGCCACCTCTGCAGGACGGTAAGGCTGTCAGTCAGTCCGTCCCTCCTTCTCAGGAGACCCGCGAGGCAGGAGGCTGCGGCGGCACCAGCCCCTGGCTCCTGTTTCCATCAGCTTCTCCAGGGCCAGGTCTCTGGCAGGCGGTGAGGGAGAGAAAAAGCAAAGCGGTCACCTCCTGGTAGAGGCGATGTTACTGCAGGATGAGCTAACAGCGAATACATTGCTCAACACCCATGGGAGGGACTTTTTAAATATCACCGTGATCGCTGGACCCTCCCCTTCAACCTGAGACGACGCGTAGAATAAATCAGACTCTGACTGACAGCACCAAAGATTTAGTTTTTATCCCTATTACTAGCCTGAAAACATGAAACAAAAATCCCACGGTGTGAGCTGTTTGAAGAGATATTTTGCATTTTAAAAAAGAGATAAAGGGAAAAAGAATTTGTGGGGATACAGACAGCTTTGCTGGGGAAAGCACCTCTCTGTTACCTTGAGCCGACTGCCTCTTTTGAGTTTCAGCCATGACAGTCAGCAAGCCAAAAACTAAATGAGAAAACACATCCTCTAAATGTGGTGGGTCCCCTTGTGGTAGATGATTTCGGTGGAGCTAAGCTGGAATTAAATCATCTGCCCAGCACACTGCTCTGCGCCTGGCAGCAGCAGCACGGGGCTGCCCACCCAAATATCCCCGCAGCTCCCCGGGCACACGGAGCAGCCCCCGCCGAGCCCGCCGCTATCTCTGGCAGAGCTATATCTGGCCGGCAGCCGTGGGCTCTGTCCGTCTGCCTCCGCCGCGGCAGCCCCACGCACCGCCACGGCACGACACGGCAGCCAACCCGAGCAAGTGGAGCATGAGGCTGCTGCTGCCGGGGTGGAGAGCTTTTTCTTGAAAACAAGGGCAAAATCGTGCTGATGAGCGAATTGTCCTAACAGGAACTGAGCAGGGCACCCTCAGACGTTCCTCTCCTTAAGCGCAGACTGATGTCTCTTAGAGACGGGCTGATATTCAAGCGCCTTCTAAAACATGACACCTTCTAATAACAGGCTGGGGAAAAAATAAAGAAAAAAAAGGGCAGTCTGATAAACAACTGTCCCCACTTCATCCTGCTCCCCGGCTCCAATAGAGCTGAGAGTGCTGCTATTTGAGATGGGCATAAACCGCTGGCTTTTGTTCAGAATCTATAGTGCAGTGGGCCCCTTCCTGGGGCAGGGAAGGTGGTAAGACTGGAGTCAGGCTTGAGTTTCAGACAGATCTGGACTGCCCCAAAAGTCAAGAACGTTTAGAGGAATTTGGCCAGACCCTTTTCTCCTCTGTAATTGATGCCTCTAGCTGTCAGATCTCTTTTAGTTGTTGCTTGGCCAGAAATCCCCTAGAAATGCCTGTTCTTATGAGATTTGTGGCCAGATTGCCAGAGGCTACAGTCATTTCGGCAGTGATGGACATATCAAAAGCCAGATATTAAACTCTTCCTGATTGTGCATTGGAAACTGACCCTAAGTTCATTCCAAAGCAGATTTGCAGAGTGTAATATTCAACCCAAGCCTCTTGGAGCCAGCCCAACCTCTAACCTGAAGCTGTAGCTTTTCCTCCCCCCCAAAAAAAAAAAAAAAAAAAAAAAAAAAAAAAAAAAAAAAAAAAAGACCAGACAAAATCATAGCAGATACATATATAAATCAATAAGAAATAATAAACCAATAAACTAATACAGTTATCAGTAGGGCAGAGAAGTGAAATGAAAAATTCCTCTGGCCGTAGCCTCCACAATCTGGTGCTCCTGCAAAGGTGTCCTTCTTAACATCAAACACAGCCACAAATGGCCAAGCTGCCAAGAACTGATAAGTCCAATGTTTATGCCCATGTACCTCAACCCACATTCCTTTCATCCTCTTCCTTTTTTATGCTGATAATGCACCAACTCTAAGATACAAAAGGACTTTTGGGCTATCTAACCCATCCTTCTGGGGAAAAGGACAGGGCTCTACATTTTGATAACTGCTTCAGTCTCATGCATTATAAAATCCCTCATCGCCACAACAGCAAAGAGCTGGGTAAAAGTGTTATGCCTTAGCTTCATCTGAAACTCAAAACTTTTGCTATTTCGAAGGAGAACTTTGCACAGCGCAAAGCTTAGCCTTCGCCTCCTTGACACTGCCAAAGTCTTCAGGAAGGTGTAAAAGACAGCCCTACTCTGGGCTGCAGCTTTGTGGAGGAGTGAATGGAAGGGCAAGCTGCCAGGGGACACAGCCCCATGGCCTGTGCCTTGCACTTCATTCACTACCATGTGCCCACATGCTGAGCTGGCTCTGAGAGCTGGCTGAAAATGAACCTTTTTTTTTTTTTTTTTTTTGATTCCTCAGATTAGTTTTCAGCCAGCTCTGTCCTCTAATTCTTCTCTCTATCCATAGTGGAAATCTATAAATAGGAAGAAAAGGTGGAACAAAAAGAAATTATGGGAAGGCACAGAGGTGGCAAGCCAGCGTTTTTCATCTGCAGGGCCCAGCTGATGGCTGGCGTAGTTACCCGAAATTACCCTTGTCTTTGAGCTGGAGAAACAGAGCTTGGGGGTTCATGATGGCTTTGAGAGAACCCACATGCAGGCTGCCACTGCACATGTTAGGTAGACCTAAAGAGGCAGAGGCATTCACCAGCACTATTTTGTGAATGGAGCTCTCAGCAAGGAAGCTTTCCCTCTCGCCCTCTGGTTTCTTTACTCTGAGTTGCACTGCCGTTTAACCTCCTGCAATCCCTCTCCTTGCCAGGTGGGCTTCAGGCATTTGCAGCCCATGGCAGTCATGGGTACCATGGGTACCTGGCCTGGCAGCTGCTGTCTCTCTGCCATTCAGGTCTGAGTATTGACACGAGTGGTTTGTAAAAGAGAGGGACCGCTAGCTGGTCCAGGACCCTTCAGCACAGCCAGCGCAGCAGGACTGCAGACTGGGGGGACGGGGAGGAATGGAATCCCACAGTAATTTTCACCCCGACGAGCCCCCTTTGGCTCCTGCAGATGCGACAGATGGGTGGTGCAGGTCAGGGCTGAGCTGGCTGGGGGTGAAAACTGTGCAGTGCAAGAGCCACGGGAGAAGGCTGTAGGGGTTTTGTCTGATAACTTTGCGCTGGGAGAAGCCCAGGCTGGCGCCTTGAGGTCCCTCTCGTGCTGCTGGAGACGATGGCCTTGAAGACGGTCCCGGAAGGGTGCCTGGGTGACGGAGTACCCAGAATAAGCCTTATCCCCGGCGGAGCCTCGGACGGCCCCGTGCCCTGCACCCGGCCCCATCACACCTGTAGCCTGTCCCCAGAGGACGGGGTGCCATGGCCGGATGCCACGGTCCCAGCCGCAGGGCAGCCCCTTCGCGACTCCCCGGGGCTGTCCCACGCGTGAACCCGTTCGCCACGCCACCCTCTGCGGTGTCACCGCCGGGCTGCTGCCGCCGGCAGCGAGCGCCAGCAAAAAGGCCGGGAGAGACCAACCCCGCTCCTTTCCCCGCTCCCCTCAAAACTCAGCCCGAG
>VXBQ01010465.1:518578-584740 GCA_013400175.1 Phainopepla nitens | reverse complement strand
TCTTTTCAACCTAAGACAAATGTGTACAGAGAGATGCTAAATTGCATCAGTCATTACCCAAAATATTTGAAATGTCATATTTTCTGTTCTTTCAGAAAAAAAGAGAAGGAATGAATTTATGCTACCTGAGTAGCTGGGCTGCACTTTAAGACTGCACTTGTTCAACATAGCATCAAGGCCAGAGGACTTAGGCAGCTGCCGAACTTCTCTTACTCCTTAATCTTTCACTGTAATTTCTCATCAGAGACTCTGCCCTGATTTATGATAGATTATAAAAACAACCACCTGATATTTGCATCTGCATAAATGGTGTCTCCATCAAATTTTCAGGTTAACTTCAAAACCATACATGATCCTGATGCTAACTTTAGGGTAGTCAATTTTTTTTTCTTTTCAATATCAAACAATATTATTTCATAAGACTTCTTTTGCTGTTTGGAGTAGACCTGTCATTTGAATGATGATTTTAAACCAGAAGTATTTCTGTCAAAAGATGATGCTGCATTGCCTGATGAAAGTTAACGCCTGAAATCAAGCACTTTCTGATTTCAACTCTTTCCTCTATGAACACAGACATCTCATTAAGTCTCATATCCTGCTGAGGAAAATATGAACTTGCAAGAGACAAACTTCAACTCATGTGGAAACCCAACAATTTTCTTCTTAAATTGAGAGGGTCTTCCTGTTTATTCTTGAAGGTATGCCTTTGAGAAAAGGAGAAAGCAAGGACACAAAAATCACTCCCACTGGATAGGAGAGAAGATGGATATACAAATGGCAGAGGAGGGGAAAGGACAGAAGCAGTGGAAAGAGTATTGGTAGCTTTGGGAATTTCTGGAGAGTGATTTATTTGGCCAGACTTCCACACCTAGCATTCCAACAGATGCTGTGTTTATTTGTATTTCAGGCACTGCAAACAAGGTAATTCATCAGGATGAGTCAGAAGTCAGAGTGAGCAGCTGACTCTCAACTCATGGGAATGAATACCCTGCACCACTGCATTGCCTCATTTAGTGATAACTGCAGAGCATGACCAGGAGAACACTGATGCAGCCCACAGTTTTGTTGATATGGTTCGTCCCTATTTGTTCCCCCATGCCTGCCCCTGAATGGTTTCTCCCTTAATCATACCCCCCCCCTAAATTCCCGTCCCTCAATGTGTCTCCTCCCCTTATTCCAGCCCCTTCCTCATCCATCACCTAACCCCTGCCCCTGTTTCCAGACCCTTCCCCGCCAATCCCCGCATGGGCCAATCCCTGGGGTGTCTGCCCATCTGGAAATCCCCTAAACCTCGATGCCCCATTGGCCCATGTGTCCCGTTGCCTCCTTCCCTTATCGCCATTGGACCCAAACTGTTTATGTAAGCCCCTTGCTCCTCTTCTGTTCCACCCCCAAGGACACCCCATTGGTTTGTATGTTATCCCCTCCCTCGATTTTTGCTTGTATTTAAGCCGCTGCATGACAGTGCTCGAGGCTCTTCTGTTCTACCTTCTTTGAGGATAGTAAAGCTTCCCGGGTTCCTGGAACTTTGGAGCCTCCCCTCTCCTCTTTATGTCTTCTCTGACTGTGTGCCTCCTCTGAAGAGCGTTGGCTCTAGGTTCTGTCACTGGCGCAACACCCTGCCGTGGTGGTTCCCCACACTCGACCCGGCCTGTCTGTAATCTGTGGGCAATTTCCAGAGCTAGCTGGGCTCCGGAGGGCCACATCAGAACACCACCCATCCCTGCAGCCTGAGGTGTAGAGCAAGAGAGGAGACTCCTCTGCCTCCTTCTCTGAGTCTCCTTATGCTCACAGCAGTCAGCAAATGCTCCTCATGGTGGGGCCTTGCTATGTCAGGTACAGGACCAGAGCAAGTGGAAGCCTGGTAATCCCAACTCTCCAGAAATGACTGGAGCACAATCCTCCTGGTAATCCCAGCCCTCCAGAAATGACTGGAGCACAATCCTCTTGGTAATCCTAGCCCTCCAGAAATGACTGGAGCACAGTCCTCCTCTCTAACTCCCGTTTGCTTTGGTGGGATGTTTGCTTCACAAGAAGCTGTTCCAGGAAAGGGGACCCAAATGAAGTGTGTGGATAATACTGGAGTGGTGCTTCCAAGCTTGTTGTTTTTGCCTTTTGCAGACTTCAGGCACCACACAAACTGTGCTTTGCCTACAGTCTTAGCTCCCCAATCATTGCAGTCTTTCTGGTCTATTGCTTAGATGTTTTTTCTTCCATGGATCACAGAAATCAGGTAAAGAAGGAGTTTAGATACCAAGCTTGTCTTGTCTTACCATGGGCTTGGTACGTGACTTCCACGGTCTGGCACTGTAGTGGCTGCACTTTAGACAGCACTACAGGGACTGAGCTATTGAGAAGAGTGAAAACCAAGTGGACAAATATGATGCTGACTTAGAATGTTTCACTGCTCTATTCTGCAATAACAGCCCACGGAGTATTGGGTTTTATCTTTAAAACTTTAGAATACAAGATAATTAGGCATAAATCTTTCTGATATGTAGATGTCTAACCTCTCAATGCTCATTTAGTTTTTCCATTATAATTTACGTATAATATATCCCATTACCCTGTGTTAATGAACACTAAAACTATATTAACTTATGCTACTTGCAGTTCTTTAAGAACAAAGAATTTATGAATGTAAAGCAGAAGTCTGTCTCTTCCCTCTCTCCTGTCTCTCTGAGCCTCATGAAGTGTTAGCTTTGCTACCTTCAACAGGAAAACGTGTGATATTGCTCTAAGATTGAAATATTTCCATTCTTCTCTGCCCACACCTGTAAGTTCTATGTACATGTGTTCATTCTATGTTCATTTTTCTTTCTAGAAGAAAAATCAGAATATGAAATCCTCCTCTCTCTATGACAGTGTTGACAGTAGTCAGTACGAAGATAAGGAATATTTCTGATGCCTAAGTCTGTATGATGCTACATCACTATGATACTGATACGCAAATAATTGCTTAGTCTCATCTTTAAGTTTTTGTTTCTGACTGTAATTTTTTGATCAATTATGTCAGACAGCGCTTTTTGGTCCATTCACACAGAGTGTATTGAGTTTTCTCATCTATCTTTCCTCAAACAAAAAGGAGAAGTCCAGATATTGGCTGTAGACATTTTGCTTCCACTACCAGATCATTCTTTGGTCTCTTTGCAGATACTTATGAGAGAAGCCAGTAGTAATAAAACAGTACTTTTTATAATAATAATAATTACTCAAGAGGAATTTTTTAAAAATTATCTGTTTTCCGTAATTATCAGTTAATAAAGTCAGATAATATTTCCATCCATAAGTTTTGTAATAGAAGACGCAAAGCTCAGTTTTAGAAATCAGTATTTTTCTTAATATTTTTCCTGAGGAATTTTTTTTTCTCCTTATATGAGCTTTTTATTCCCTAGCAGATTAACTGGAACTGACAGCAACCAAGTCTCTATTTTATGACTCGTTAATATATAAGTTGCCAACAATTCTAGTGCTTTTAAATAACA
The DNA here is from genome assembly GCA_013400175.1 of Phainopepla nitens. Taxonomy (NCBI): domain Eukaryota; kingdom Metazoa; phylum Chordata; class Aves; order Passeriformes; family Bombycillidae; genus Phainopepla; species Phainopepla nitens. The sequence goes on along the minus strand of VXBQ01010465.1, from coordinate 581,255 downwards.
TTTATATGAAGTCTTTCATCCAAGGACTTCCAAATGCCTTATACTGATCAAGGTTGTCTGCAAACATGGCAGTTGAGCATGGCCGTTTGAGGGAAAGCCAAACCATAGTACAAAAAATTTCAACTGTCTTCTCCAGGTTCACTGCCAAATGCAGATAAAGATATCTATCATCCTGCATTAGTTCTGTTTTATTAAACCGCATTTTTCTGTCTTGTTTTCTAAGCTGCTGAGTTAAGAATTAGATGCAATGAATAAAGTTTGGGTTGTGCAGAAGCTGTCCTCTCCTGCCTGATGTATCATTAGACCTACACATAATTGGCAGGAAGAAGACAGTAAATGGTCATCCATGACTTAATAACATAATCATAGGATGTTATAACCAGATGGTTACTTCAGGCCATTTCATTATGGCACGGTGTAAACCAGCCACCCTGATGTTTAATGTTCTCTCTATCCCTGTGGCAGCACACCTGTGCTCACCCCATACCTCCCTCTTTCAAGTGTATTACAGACAGTGTGTCCTTTCTGGCTGTTGGAAATTTGTGTACATTCAGAAATAGATCTATCATTTCATAAAATATCCACTTATTAGGGCAGTACTCCCTTTTATCATCTTAAAACCCTCTAAAATGTGCCAGTTGTAGGTGAGCTGATAAATAGCGTGCTTACTTCTTGGTGCTTGAAAGGGTGCACTGAGCATGTTTTATCTTGGTTGTACAAGAGAATAGGGCAGGAATAAACTAGTGCATGGAATTTGACAGTCATCTTCACTGACAAATAATTTGAAACTGCAGGCAGTAAGTTGTCATGGTAAGTTTTCTGTGCATCATATGTGCATGTGAGAGTATAAGTATGAAAATAAAAATGTAGTCATTAGGTAAAGGAACCTGATTTGAATAACCATTTAGGCAAAAAAATAAAATTCTCAAAAATTCTTTCTCATTTAATTTGTTTTCAGACTTTCCTTTCAGTTTGTATTAGGCATCCAACTGTGAAAAAGGAATGTGCTTTCTTTTTATTTAACCAGAGTGCCTGGTTTTAATTTTCCTACAGTTTTCTGAAGGAGATTTGCTAACTGCAGAATAAAGGACTTTCTGTGACTGCAGTTCCTATTTGAACAAAAATTGCTGAAAAACAGCTTCCTGAATTTGGAAGAACCTCTGAGTTCACTGGATTTGGAGTCAGTCACTGAGAAATGGTGACACATGGCAGCCACTACTACCCTGAAGAAATAGCAGTACCAGGACTGAAGTGCACAATTGCTGCTGTAGGTGATCAGGAGACTCCAGGACTGTCAGACAGACACAAATATCTCTGCTTCCACAGAAAGTGATCCATCACATCCCCCACTGCAATCTTCCTACTCAGCACCTGTAGGAACATTATATTACCAGAATACTGCAGAAACTGCAGGAAGAATACTGCAGGGAAAATGCAGCCTAGTACCAGCAACACAAGACCAAGATGCATTCTGTCAAAATTCAATCAATTGGTGGCATTAGTGGGTTATTAAAATGCTCAGCCTCTCATTCTTTTTTGCCTCATGAACAGATCATCACAGTTCATATTGTTTCTTGCTATGAAATACCCAGACTTCTGCAGTTGTCTTCAGTAGCGTTCTGGCTCACTTTTGTAGGTGGAATACAGCTGTGATGCAGAAGTGATTTCTTGATAACTGAATGTAATAATGAACATTGCAATTGTATCTAAACTAGAAAAACACTGAGAGCATTTGTATGGATAACACTTTATGATTAATTCGTAGGATGGAAATGAAGGTACAAAGATCGAATGTTACCTCATTAAAAAAATGAAAGCCAAAAAGCCCAAATGAGTAATACTGCTTCTAAAAATATACCTCATTAATATTGGTTCTGCCAGGAAACATGTATGGGCTAGTACACATGCAGAGGCCCTTACGATATTTCCCATGGAGCCATTCAAATAAACAGTTCCTGTAACTCAGAGAGTCGTGCTGAGTGCAGAAAATGTGGAGCTGTTCAGGGAGAAAGCAGGAGAATGGGCAGTGGGTACTCACCTGCACTCTCCTGCGGGATGAGAACCAACCCATCTAGCACCACATTTCCCACTGATGCCTGGAAAGGCTGACTTGGAAACAGAGACCAGGTAGGATAAAAGGTATTTATCGAAGGGATCCAGCTTGGGCATTGCAGGAACCCCGCCAGGCCTACACCCAAGTCAAACCCACAAATGGTCCCAAAATGGATCCCCAGTCACGAGGCCTCACACTTTGATAGGTTTTGGTCCATCAGCATATTGGAGTGAATTGTGCAATTACAGCTTCAGGCCATGAAGCTCCATCCTCCTGTTCCCTCTCTTTCTTCACTGCTGTTTACATTCCTGGGACTAAAATTGGTCCTTGATCCCCAACTAGAAAGGAATTGTTTTGTCTCCCTACTCCGTTAAGAGAGCTTCCCAACCCTTAGTATGAAGCCCAGAACTGCACACTGAACCAGTCCAGAATGTGAAAAATATAAAAGCTAAAACTTAAGTTATCACCATCACACTGCAGACAGAAAGCTTGTACTTGTGTGAGAGGAATGTAAGTTCAGCTCAGCCTATGACTTTAAACTTCACAAATGATATGTTTCACTTTTATGTCTGAACAATAGAAGGTGTGTGCATTTGATTAGTATAAATTGAGAGAGTAAATTCCTTTACTTAATAATTAATATCTACAAGTATCAAGGTTTAAAGTATCATAGGTAGACAAATTATAGCTCAATTGACAGATATAGGCAGCATTTCTCCTCCCTGCTCTCTGCAGAATGTCATGCTCCCTTCAGGGCTGCCATTGCATAGACCATTGGGTTGGAACTTTACAATAATTTTATTTTAGTGACTTTCCTCTTTTATAGTAGGAAAGCATCACCTTCAAGCATTGGAAAAAGGCCTGGGTTTAACTTTCTAGAACCCAGCGTAAAGAAATGAAGGACTCTGTTTCCTACTATCAGTCTCCATACAATTTATAATCTCCTGGCTATGAAGTAAACTCTTGGTTTTCTTTAGAGAGAAAGGAAACTGAATTTCATTTTTTTTTGTCTTAGTCATTTCTTCAGTCCGTTTGTGAAAAAGTGTTATTTCATCTGAGGAAAGGCAGTAGTGTTAAAGTGTTTCTTCCTTTGCCAGATCTTAATGGCAATAAACCCAAATATTTTGTCCTTACACTCCACTGGTTTTCATAACTAGTTTTTTTGTGGATCCCTTCTTTAAATAGTCCATAGACCCCTGGAAAGAAAGGCTATAAACTGAAATCCACTAACTACAGTTTCTTCATATCAAATATTTCAAATGATTATTTAAGATTATTTCATTCCAGGTTTTAATACAATAACACAAGTTTTCCTCATTTCCACAGTATTATCTGAAATAATCTGATTTGTATTCCTATTCTGAAAAGCAAAATGCATTACATAGTAATAATGTCTCAGGAATCCAAACAAACATTGTTCTCATTTTGGGACTATGAGCATTACCAGCAGATTTATATTAAAAAAATATATATATTTGTAAGAGTGTTAAATATTCACATAGGTTCTTTATATACACAGAATAAAATTCTAGGAATTCTCCATTTGTAACTTAGAAGGATAGTTAAACATGACTCATTCTTTACTTAAACTGAGAGAATATTTGCTAAAAAATTGATTAATGTGGAATTGATGAGGTTTTGCCCTCTCTTTTGGTATTTTCTTCTTTCTAGGATACTTTAAGAATGACTCCCAGACATATTCCGAGGAAAATGGTCCTGTCTCATGTTAAGAGACTAATTTAAAAAAAAAGAGAAAAATTCTCATGACTATAAATGTAATAATCTTTTCATTTCATTGGATGGCAGTTGTTTTCAATTTTTTTTTATCCTTTTTTTTTTTTTTTTGAAGAATTGTGTTAATCCGGGGGAGGGATGGAGGAGATTATATTTTTTTATGTATTCAAATTTTCAGCTTTTCAGTGCTGAATGGATGCAATGCTCGTGAGTGAACTGTGGAAGAAGCATTTATTCACAGAAATTTCTCCTTTGGGATTCTTTGTGGTTCCAGAGTTCCAGTGCACATTCCTTTCCAAGAATAAACCATAAAATAGCAGAAGAATAGCAGGTGAAGCTGGCAAGCAGAGTGAGTGGGCAGGAGAGCTGAGCCAAGGTCTGTGGCTGTGGTGAGGTGACAGAGAGTGGCACTGGTGCACCTAATGTCAAAATAAATGTCCCATGGATAACTTGTCAACAGCATTTTATAGAAGTGCTATGCTTCCTGCCTTTTAAATTAATACCTGTGTTCTGGAGCTAGTACTACCTGCTGTTAAAACAAGAAAAAAAATCTCGCTTTCTCGTTAAGAAAAGACATTTTTGTGACTAGATCTTTATGGTTACAGTTGATTCTAGTTAGCAACTTACAACAGGCAGAATTACTATTTTATTTTTCTCTTGTAATAGCACACTGTAATCCGCTGGCAACCCCATTTTCAGACTGAGGACTGCATATGCTAATGCTGAGCTTTATTTCAATGGGAATGCTCTAGATTTTCCTGTCTGAACAGTAGTCTTTGAAACTCTGAGACTGGAAAGAATTGCAAAGAAATCTGGGGAAGTTCTCTCTGGGAAGGACAATACATAGTCTTAAATGTGTTTAAGATACTTAAATGTGTATGCATTCTTCTAAAATAAGAATTTTCTGTTGCATCTTGCACAAAGCACCTATATTTATAGGTACTGCAAGGAATTTTTATTTGACTTCAGTTAAGCAGTATTATTAACAGAGTGTAAAGGATGGAGAATTTTTAACCCAGAAGTAAAAGACGTTAAACATGTGTCACCCCTGTTGAGCTGCAGGTATATCAGAAGCATTTTGTGTGGGGATCCCTGGATTATTTCAACCTGTCCAACAAAGCTCCTATGATCACCAGCATCTGCTGAAGCACCTGGCCATCTCTGGAGGGTTTAAATTGAGACTTTGGGCTGCTGTACAAAAGGGTGCATCTTTCACCATCTGCTCTCTTTTCTCCGCTCTGTTGATGTTGCACAAATAGTTTTGAAGGAGAAGGAGGTTGTAGGAAAAAATGTATTGCTTCCCATTAAAGTGTGCAATCGAGAGTAACAAAATTCAAAAATTCATTTATTATTTGTGTCCAGACCCGGATCATGAAGGTAAACCTATCTGCATCACGTGCTTTCCAGAAAAATTATCTGTTTTGGTTTCTATTCCTAATCTGAATGGTGCAATGAATGCTTGCTCTGGATACTATGTAGGACAACCACCAGCTAATGCTTCCTCCATCAGCATGCACAGAGCCAATTATGCCTCATGGATTATGAGATGAAGGGCTCATTGCAGCTTGTTTGCAGAAGCATTGAAGAATTGGATTTGTCTTTGTTTGCCTTCAAAGTGTTAGTAGCTCCCAGGGTTATATGGCGAACAGCTGTTTCCAAAAGAAAAAGCAAAGAGGAAAGCTGTGCTCTATGAAATCTGCCTTATTTTTAGCATTCCAGGAAATCATACAAAGATTTTGACTGAAAATAATCCTCATGCACATGCCATATAGGGGATTGTCTCTACAGATAATTTCAAGTATTTACTAATGGCATTGCATTTTACAAAGACAAATCTTGAAAACTAGTACTTCTTGCCAACAGTTATACCCTAGTAAAGAGGTTTTACCCTGAGGTTGTTCTCCCTCCTCTGGCTAATTTCCACTCCTTGAGGTGACTGAGATGTGTAGTTTTTTAGCAGCTTTTAACCTGGTTTGTGCAAAATGGACACCCTCTATAGCACGCTCTATCTCCTGAGAAACCTGCCACCTGAAGAAATGTCTTTGGTTAGTTCTGTTTTGCACACAGGTAGGTGAACATGCTGAAGTTAAAGTTACAAAAATATAAATGCTTTATGTATAACATACTCCCTTAATTTTTTTCTACACAAGTGGATCTGAACTCCTGCTAGAAATAGGATACAAAAGTGGCAGGTGTGCTCTGGGGAGCAGGGGCTCAGTGCATCCTTTTACACTTTCTAAAGTATAAAAGGAATATGTTTTCTGCTTGACTTTTTTTTTTCTTTTTGCTATAATTGCTATGCTGCCCTATGTGGACAATGGCATTCACTGGTCACTTTAGGGAACTGCTTTGTATTTTTGCCCCTTCTGGTTTACAGCAGCAGCAGTTTGGCAATTTTTCCATAAAAACAGTGTGTGTCTGTACACACACACACACACACATATACTTTTTTAAAAAAATTGTATATATATATATATATATATATATATATATATGTATATATATACTTGATGCCTGTCTCAGCTACTGCAACTGCATACCATGGCACTTGTGAAAAGTGTCATTTCCATTGTAAGTATTAATTAGGATATAAATAGATATTAAACCAGTAGGAAAATTAAGTGCTGGGGAAGACCCCAAAAGTTTATGGAAATATTCACTTGAAGAAAGAGAATATTTTCTGCTCAGAATACCAAAGAGCTTGAGTTGAGATGTTTGCAGCAGTGAATTGGGTTGTTAACTGGTTTAATACAACATAATCAACAGATTTGAAGCTTCTCTGGTTTATTCTCTATTCAGTCTCTGCAGCCTTTAGAAATCATTCACTAGTGAACTTGCAGTTCTTATGCCATTTAGTGTCATTCTTGACTGACAAGGTAAATGCTTACTTTATGATGGGGCATTCATTTAAACCAGAATCTGAATCTCATTTCTCCTTAGGAGTATAAGGGGGTTTTTTATGTACACTTAATGCATTTGACCTCTTCATAAATGGATGCTTGATGTATCCTTTGACATAAATTTTTTGAAGGTTTAACTTTCAGTGTCCATGAATTTCATTTTTTTCCATTCCTCCTTTACATGTACAAGCCATTCTCACATGGCAGTACTTTCACAGGTGAGAACAGAATATATAAGTGGCAGGATCTTAAAGCGCTACACTCGTGGGAACTAAACATGCTCTACAAAAACTTCCTTGAGAAGCACATGAACAGGTTTGCAAAGTGCAGAAATAAACTTTCATTTGGCAGATATTAAACTAATTCAAAACAAGGTAAATCTCTGAGATAACTACCTGTAAAACCATCACCATGTGGTGTTTCTAAGAAGGTAAACTAGGGAACTGCTTCTCTATTATTGTCAGTTTCTGTTAGTCTTTCTTGACTAGAAAATTGAAAATAGAGATGGTTTTATGGCTTTGCTTACTTTCCTCTACAAAAATCAGTATAGCACAACAGTAATGATGTATGTTACCATCCATCTCTCCCCTCCTGAGAAAGATTTGGAAATCAGTAGGTAAAAAGAAATAGGATGCTACTGCAGGAGGCTGTTGGATGGAGCCCTTTGTGGTTATGAAACACCTGGGAAATTGGATTGGACTTTTAAAGTATAAATCACTGTTCTTACCCTGACTGTGCATGGAACTTTACTAACAACAGACCCCAAGTTTCAGATTTTATATACAGGATATGGCTCTGCACTTCCTAGAAGAAAGAAACACTTTGTTTTGCTTTGAAACAAGCCCAGACTAGAAAAAGTCATTACTTTTTCTTCTTTTTATTCTCTTTTTTTCTGAACACGTCATTCTTTTGACACCAACTGCACGCTACCTTCTGCTAACCCAGTTCTATTTTAGTAAGAAATATCTGAACCAGGAGTTCTGTCTGGTGCTTGCAGAAAATGCGATACGTTTAATATTATAAAAATGAACTTAGAATCTCATCAGAACCATTTGACCTCCTGGATGCTGTGCCAGATCTTCCTAAATGTAACTCTGGAATGAAGTCTATGACCCTTAAGGTAGTACCAGTAACAGAAGAAATGCAACAAGTTGCCTGTTATGTATGGTAAGATATTTTGAAATACACAGCAAGATGTAGATAAGGGAGATGTATTGAACTTGTAAGTCTACTCTCTATGGAAAAAAATAAAAAAAAAAAAAAGGAAAAAATCCAGAAAAGCCATACTCCGAGGATTAAAAAAGCCTCCAAACCCCCAATGTGTAACACATGAAAAATCAGCTTGTTCTTTAAATGCTAATTAAAAATGCTGTCTGAGGACAGAACTGACTGCTAGAGAACACTAGGAATGGCAAGGTAAATTTTTTTTTTACACTTATTGCCGTGCAGAAAATGTTGTTATGGAACCCAAATATATGTTATTTCTCAAATAGATATTCTCTCAAGGCCTCTGGAACAGAGGAAGGAAATTGAAGCTATTAGTGTTATTGTTGCTGTTGGCTGTGTGAATCCCAAAGCTGGGATTCTAATTGAAAATCCAAGGATTTTGGCTTCCTGGTTTTATAGTAAAAATGTAGAAAGTCAGTACCATTGTTATCTCCTTTTAAATACTATGAAAAACTGGGAATGGGTCTCCAAGATATCTCTGCTTAAAGCATCTCAAGGTTTTCCCTGGTTTGGGAAGACTGCAAGCCAAGAATAATTTATGTAGAAATTCACCAAGTGAATTTTCCATATAAGTTTGGTGTCTCTCAGATATTTCCTAAATCCAGCTTGATATAGATTGATGCTGAGTAGGTTTTCAGAAAGGATCTGGACCCTCATGATCATTGAAAGAATCCATGCTTGGTTTGTAACCTCTTGCCTTTTATCCTGTGCAAATTCATCCATCTCCAGAATTCAGACCGAACCTGTAGGGCATCTTCTACAGAACATTTGCTACTATAGAAATTTGTCACATGTATTTGTCATGGTACATGAATAATCATGATGGAAAGGGGAAATATGAAGGACGTTTCTGATCTTCTCATGCTGTAACTAGTGGATGAGAGATCAGGGCTTGTTCTGGGACACATTTTTAGGCAGTGACACTAGTGAAGCATGGCTGATGGCTGAACTTTTCACAAAGACCGGACTTGTCACTCGAAATTGTCAAGGCCAGACCCGTTCTTTTCAGAATTCTTTTATTTATTCATTATGGAGGTGCAGAGGCCAGTCAGGATGTATGACTTGCATTAGTCCTTTCTGGGAACAGGTTTTATGGCCTTGAATCTGCTCCATTTTCCTTTTTTTTCATGAGTCATAAGCAGCAAATAATTATTTATTTTGCTATTATGCACAAGGAAAACTCATTTAGAGTTGCATTGGAATCCAAAGCCTTCTATAGGTGTCTTTAATATCAGGAAAAAAATTCATAATGCATTTTTTATAATGCATAATTTGGTTTTGAATACCCTGCATTCATGGAGACAAAACTCAGAATGAAACTATCAGTCAATATGTTTTGCTGAGTTATATTAAAACCAGCAGCTGTAATTCTTGAGTTATTAGGGGAATATCCTTTAGAAGTGGGGAGAAAATATTTCATCTGTATTATCCCTGCAGTGACAAGAATGTTATTGGAATTCCATCTCTAGACATCAAAAATTAAAGCAAAGCTTTACAAAGGATTCAGGAAAGAGATGTGAAAAACCTGAAAGCTGTGGAAAATGTGGCTCCTAATAGTAGACTGAAATTTGTTCAGTGACTTTTGGGGGGAAGGATTCAGAGGAAAGTTGAGCTTCACTAAAGGCTCCCTGCTGAGCGCAGCTGAAATCTGACAATGTCTGTATATTTTATTGCATATTTTTTCTTGTTTTACTTTTGAGCTGCAGCCTTAGCTAGGTACTTAAAAACTAGTATATCACAGCACATCACAGGAAGTATTTCAGTCTTTTTAATCAAGAATTCTCTGACCCCCCCATGCCAATAAAAATACAGTGCCTTATATAATAAATTAATTTTGAGCAGTCTTTAGGTTCTTTGCAGAAAGGTAGAATAGTAAGAATATATTCAGCATAAGAAACCTTGCTTCTTTCATTAAAAGTAGATTTTACCATATGGCAATATATCAGTATAATGAGAAGTTACATAGGCTGTTCCAGAATTCATTGCCAGATGTTTTGTATTATCCATGCAAAACTTCGTAGACATTTCCTTGAAGTGCAACTGTGATGATAATTCATTTTTATTGAACTAGAATAGTAGGCCAAACCTGTACATTGAAGGGGAGTAATTTCTCAGATATTTTTTACACTGATCTAGTTAATCATTATGTTTTGCTTTAAAAGTCTCTTTATGTTTGTTCCAATTCCCTTTATATAAGTCTCTGCTATAATTTTTAGGGGTAATGAAAGTGTTGATTATAAGGGTATTTTCACGTTCAGTAGACATTTATGTTACTCCATATTTGAAAAGCTAATACAAAAATGAAATCTAGCAAACAAGAATGTAAATATGAGAGTGAGTTCATGCTTGAAGAGTATATAAGCAAAGCCATATCATCTCTGATCTGTCAAGCATAACTGAGTCCCTCAGGGTGATTATGCTTGGCCAGTCAATCTGGTGAATATGCAGAAATACTGAGAAAAATATCTGAAATAACTGGTCTTGTTTTGGTAAGGTTTGGGGTATTTTTTTTTTTTTTTCCCTTTGGCTTGTGCTGGTAACAATCTATCAAATCTGACTAATTTAAAATTGTAGCTTGTATGAAAACAGTTTTCCCTTAGCTTTAGGTACCAGATTTCTTCTGCTCCTACCTTAAAATTCTTCAGTCGTTTTTCTTTTAGGAAATTGTTTTGAGTATTACCCATCAGCCTGAAATTTTGCAAAATGAGATGTCACATCTTCAAACAAGTTTCACTCTGTAAAGCTCATTTTCCAGATTCATAGTTTAGAACCTTTTTTTCATCTTTAACTCTTCAATGACCTGTGTCAGCTGTCACTGCCAGCCAGGGATCACCGTGCTTGGCAGTCGTGGTCAGTTCTGAGGAGATGAAAATTCCTGTGCCATATTTCACAGCCTGAAACACCCAACATGCCTATCAGTGGAATAAATCAAGGAATGAAAACAACCACCCACATGCACAGTAAATACTATTTCTGCAGAAAATAACTTGCCCTACTTACTATCTAACATAGTCACAAATATTTAATGTGCTGCAAGATTAAAATAGCTCGGGGTGACATTTGGGTGGCAGAATAAAAGTGAAAGGTCTGTGTAGCCTGGCCTGGGAGAGGTTCTGCGCACAAGAGAGGCACAAAAGTACAAGGAGATGGGTTTTGGCTGATGGGAGTAACTACTCAGCTTTTTTGGGTGGGGAGTACATTTTCAATGAGCCCATCTGGTTTTTAAAAGCCCTGGTGAGCAATAGAAAGGTTCCTCATACTTATAGCCAGGTGATTGAAAGGACGGTAAGATCAGGATTCATTTTAAATTAAAAAGTAATATTAGAAAAATCTATCTGGCTAAGTAACATATTCATATCCTAAATAGTATTTTCTGATTTCTGCAGCGAAAAGTAATGAATAGTACTGCCTTTGTACTGTTTGCCAAGGAATTTTTCACAAATCTGTTGTAATTAAATAATTTGGACAGGTGGTATTGTTATACTAATTGACATTAATTGGTGGTTTAAAACAGGTGTCTATTGCAGTGGTGTTTGACCAAGAAGCTCAGAATTCAGTAAATCATCAGAGAACCAACTTATTTGAGAATGACTCTTAAGTCTTCACTGGGCTGAAAAATTAAAGGACAGAACTGATTCTGAATTACGTAATTCTCAACTGTTTTTTCTCCTCAGATGTAAATGGAGGGAAATATTAGAAGCCAAGACAATGCATTGGATGTTTAACGTGGTCAGAATTTTTGAAAACCTCTGAAACATAAGAACAGGTTGCATAAGTTAGACTGGTACTTAATTGTAATGAAGGATTTGGGACCCAACTGTACAGCCCTATTGCTGGTCAGAAAACATCAACAGCCAAATCAAATTGCTAACTCTGCTGAAGTGTGTCATGTTTCTGTGTGCCTGCATGGCCAAGTATGTGGAAAGAGAGAAAGAATTGCATTCATATATGTTCAAGTGATTCATTGAAAAAAATAAATATATATACATGTGAAAATATCTATTCTGATTTTTTTCCTGAGTTAAGGTTGCCAGGATGATTCGGTCTTTTTCAATGCTGTTAAATCCCTCTGTTAGAACAGTTTCTCAGGGATGCTGGAAGGCAGAGGCAGAGCAGAAGCAGCTCACAGATTCTTTTTTTATTCATCCTTTCAGTTCTACCTGTCCTGGAGGAGTAGAATATGAGAGAGAATGGTGCTGAGAGCTCAGCTCACCTCTTTACCATTCTAATTTTCTTCTGGTTCTTTAATCTATGGTTTACTGTGGAATCTTGGAGAATCAGGGATGCACATTGCCACTGATAAAGTGATGAGTTTTCTTTTCCATTTACTATGTGCCTCTTGGTTTCTGTGTTTGCATAAAAGTCGGGACTAATCTGGTAAAACCTCTTTTCCCCTTTAGACTCAGACAAAAGAGGGAAAACAGCTATTTCTGTAACTTTTGAGGAATACAGTAAGCATAAGAACTAATAAGAAAAAACTTTGTTAAAATTTGATTCACTGTTTTATGAATGGTACCTCCTGGATGCAAAAAGGAGCTTAAAACTCATGACACCAGAACTGAGATTTGACAGCAAGTGGAACTACTGAGTAGTAAGAAATGTCTGATACCAACAACCCAACAGGTGAAAGCTGAGTACTTTGCCTGTATTTTCATCTTCTTCATGTACTTTCTACACAAGACGTAATCCTGATGTCCTGAATTTCATCTCTTCAACTTCACAATATTTCTTTTTTTTTTAAATTTACTTTTTTCACTAACTATTATCTAATTAGCAAATTAAGGTTTCTATGTTGTGTGTGGAGCCAAGANTCACTAACTATTATCTAATTAGCAAATTAAGGTTTCTATGTTGTGTGTGGAGCCAAGAGGGGCAGCCTGCTCTCTGAGGGAACTACTTTTCATTTTCCTTCAAAATGAAAAGCAAAACAATTTCAGTTCCAAGCAATACATGTGTTTTTCCCTGCATACACAGTAATTTAGTGCATGGAAGGCTAACTCTGTTTAGAGAATCAGAAGTATTGCAAGCTATGTACAAAACTGAAAATAAGGAGAATGCTCCTTTCCTTCCATGATATCATTACCTAGAGGAAATTAGCCCTAAGATCTGTGGAAAAGATTGACATTTCTTTTTCTGTTTCTTCATCATCACACTGAAATAGCAACTTACTCAGCTTTTAGGATGAAACTCTTACAATCCCATAACCATAGAATTGTTTCAGCTAGAAACCCTCCTGCCATGGTAAACAAGAAAACCTTAATAGGCTGGCATTACTGATTAATTAAAAGCTGCTTCTGCAGGCCAGGAATACTGAAATATAAGGCCATCCTAATCCCAAATGAGCAGTCTTCATGCTAAGGCTGTTCTGCCATAAATTCACTGATCTGTCTCTCATTGATGTCAGTGGAAATTCTGTGGCAAGCTAATATAGTATCAGCCCCTAAAGAATTACATGATTTAGATACCAAAGGACAGCTAATAAAACATGTAACAGTTGAAATAAATTAATAATTTCACAAACATTAAGTGCCTTTTACACTGGTGAAATAGATGTAAATTGAATACAATATCAATTTTGAAGTAAAAATCATGACAAGACTTTACAGAGAAACAATCTGAAGATATTTGTACAATTATATTAACTTAACTAGCAATTAGAGCATGAAAATTTAGTTGTGACAGTAAAACAGAGAAGATTGCTAACAGTTTAAGATATACCCAAAAGGAAGGACACAGGCCTTTCTCTTCCCCCACTGATGTGTCTTTTTCCATTATCACTATTTAAAACACCAGTGATGGTGCATCACAACCACTGCTCTGTCTCCTCCCACCTTTTCCTGACCTATTTATTGGGGTGCTGGCAAATTTCCAGCCCTCTCCAGCAGTGATAATTCATTATCTGTGTATAGAACAAGCTGTGAGATTAAATTGGTGATGAGAAGGTATTTTAGAATTTATATCCAAATTGCAAATATATTTTTATTTAAAGTTCATTTTGAGATGAGATTGAAACTTAATTTTATCCATCTATAGTTCAGAGTTGAAAGGGAAATCACTATAAGTGCATTCAAATGCCTTCTCTTTCCATTTTTTCTTTTATCACCTCACAGAGAATGCTTGTTTGAACAGAACTACTTATCAACACTGGTCAGAACAGAAATTTTTTTTTAAATTTTTTTTTTCAATATGTTTCCTATGATTCACAATTTTTTAAACAGAAAATCTAAACTGATCTGTAAGAAAAGCACTTAAATTCCTTTTCAATAATTTTTTACAACTTTCAAGCTTCCTGAATATTTTTAGAAAAATCCATTCTAGATGTTGCTGGGGAAAAAAAAAAAAAAAAGACAAGAAAAGAAAAAATTAACATCCAAAGTGTTTTCTGGCCTTGTAACAATCTGAAAATAAATAAAACCAGCAGAAAATATATCAGGCTAGGAGCAATGATGCTATTTTTAGCATGATTACTTTGGAAAATAATGAACTGGAAAAAACATTATATTACTGGAAAATATCTGCACTGCTGTGAAAGGCAAATAAGAAGGAAAATTTTAAGAGGAACCCCTTCTGATCTTGATTATAGTAGTAGTGTCACTAGAATAGAATCAGACTTCTACTACTACTTGTTTGGAAAAAAAAGTCAGTCTGCATTAAAATCAAACCAAAAACCTCAAAAACCCAAACAAGCCAAAACAAACAAAAAAAATAATTCCACAACAAACAAACTGTATTTAGCAGAGTTTTATAAAAAATTTCAGGTCCCAAGCAATGGAAAATTTTAAAGAAATCACAGGACCCATTCTTGAGCAAAATTCTGAGTTATGTTTTTCTATAACAAATATTAAAGCGGTTGCACACCACTTTGGAATTAATATTATAATAACTTTATTATATATATTTATTATATATGTAACTTTATATAATAATAACTTTATTATTGTGAAAAATCCTTTTTCTACAAAAAATATCACAGAGGATTGGCAAAATGCAAGCATCTTTTTGTGCAATGGCAATGTGGATATGATTGATTATTTCAATACCAGTAAGTTCAGAAACACCTTTAGTAAGAGTAAAGAGCAACTGATTTATCCAGCAAGAAGAGTGCTCAGATCATAGGAAAGGTTAGGTCCTTGTCTCTGTTGGAACAGAGTGTGTGGGCTCATATCTCCCTAGGGATTTCATAGCCCAGCTGAATGGTCACTGACCTTTAATTTGTTTAAGTTTGCAAATGTTAGACTGAAGCTTTCTAGCTGAACAGGAACTTCATCTTGTATTTAATGTATTATATTTGTTCAGCTGTAATTGCTATCCTCAACTCTGCCACCTTCTCATGTGTAAGAGGTTAGAGCAAGCACGAAACCAAATGCTGGCTACAGACTTTTGAAACTAGTGCAATATAAACCTCTTCAAGAAAAAGGTTCTGTTGAACAAAGGTATTATTTTGTAACCTATAAGGTACATTAGAAAAATTCCTACTGCCACCTGCAAAATTTGGAGATCTGTGGTTTAGAGTGAAAAGGCAGAATGAGGGTTGGCACATTTCAAGTCCCGAGATGAATGCCATGACATAAACCATGTGTAAGTCCTGTGGCACTACTTGTCTACTACCTTAATACCCATATATATAATTTGTGTCATTTTGAAATTACTGCAATTTCATACAGGCTCCTGTGGCTGTGCAGATATTCCAGTTTCAAACAGTGCTTTCTCAGCAGTGCTCTTCAGAGGTTAACATTGGCACAGCTCTGTACCAGTCCACTAAAGCAGCACTTTTTAGTGAATTACTCCAGGTGAAGATACCTCGCTGCTAGAAGTGGCTCCGGGGCTGGAGTAGAACAGTTATGTTACTTGAATCAGCATGCTGGATGAGCTGATAACAGCAGTGACTGAGGGTACCTGTTCAGATTAACAATGCACCTTCTCTGAGATAATAGCTTTTTGGTAAAGACATGGAGATTCACAGCTCTTTTCTGAACTAAGCAGCTGTGTGGAGCACAACAGGTTTTCTGCAAGGTCAACAACAGAATGCAACCTACTACTAAATTCAATGTACTTAAGTGGTGGAGGTGATATTTCTAAAATTATTTGATGACTTCATGCCCTGACACTGAAACTGAGCTCAGATTCAGTCACTGAATTGCCCTTGTGTTTTCCTATATTGCATTTCTGTTGCAGAGCCTGAAGAAACTGTCACAGTTTGACAAAGCTACAAGTCTGTGGCAGATACTGATTAAAATAAATAGACCTCCATAACTAAAGCCTGTACCACTTTCATAGTAAGGAGCTCTCTGCAGATGCTGATTTATTGGAGACTCAATCATTGTGTTTACAATGGCAAACTTGAGATGTTTGCAATAATGTGGTTAATGAAAATCATCAACTGCATTAAATAACATTATTTTAAAAATCAGTCTTTAGGGAGGCTGTGTATTCAAAGATCTTTTGTTCTGTTGTTTTCTGGAGTAAATCAAGGAAACTTTTATAACCAACTCATCCTTATGGCTATTTCTAAGAATGCTGGAAAGGTTCATAAAGCTTTTGAGGTGAACATTTCAGATGACTCTTTTTTGAGAGCTATTGCTGAATGTACATCACCTCTGCTGGTTAACCCAAGGCAACTGTCACTGTTTTTTCTTCCAGTTCAATTGATCACAGGTTGGGATGACTCATTTTTTAAATCCATCTTTATAATGTGTCTAGAGCTTTGAGACAGACTTATGGAATATCAAGTCACAAAAGAGAGAAATATATTTTGAACGGTACCATTATATCTCCAATATTCCCTATTCTGAAATCTAAAGAAAAGGATCTATTAATGTCAATTTACTCATGTAAATATTTACAACCTGCTGAAGAAATGGCAGCACATCATGAAACTAGAGAGCCACTTCTAGTTTCCATGTCACCTTGTAATATGATGTCATTCCCTTGCAAGAGAAGCAATTTTTCTACCATAACTAAACTCTTTTGTTTAAGTGTATTTGCTATATACTCCAGTTATTTTTTTTCAACTTCAAACTGCATATTTCAACTAAGTGGAATATTTGAAAATCTTATTTAGTACTTCTGCAAAGACACAGTTCTATCAAATTTTTATCTGTCCTGTGGAATTACAAAAAATTCGAAAATATTTTATAAATTATATTATATAGTATATCAAGAAAAGATATCCCAACAGTTTTCTGCTTGTTGGTAGTATCTAGAACTAGATGCTTCAAATGAAGCTGTAAGGTTGCTTCTGCAGGCAGATAGATAATGTAATGCACATTAGGTCACAGTGAATCTCCAGTAGATTAAAATGACTTAGAGTCTAAATGTTAAAATGTGAATCTTAATGATTTACTGCAAAGCTGTTATCAAATTCATGGATGTTTACACAACTGTACAGTTTCAGCTTGATTTTTATCACATTATTAACCTCTGCAACAACTAAAACAAAATCAGTAATTTTCAAAGTTTTCTACCTTTTCTTTTTGTCGTGTCATTAAAAAACCCTCAGACACTAATTTTGCTTTCTCTATACCATTTATCATGATCTGCTTATTATATGCCTCCTTTGATCATTTTTATTGGTATTTTCTGAAAACAAGGCAGATAATTAACAGGTACACTTCTAGACCTGACTGAAAAAAAATTCCTTTAGTAAGAAAATTCCTTCCAATCACAGTAGATAAGCTTCCATTGATGTACTAAAAATATGATTCTTTTTCCTCTGAAACTTGTCTTTAAAAATATAATGCTTTACATTAACAATGAGAGGTTTTATTTTTAACTGCTTTCAGAAATTCTTCTATATCTTGACATAGAAGACATTGACTTAGAGGTTTAGTTAAGGCATTGAAGTGATGTAAATATTATTGACACAGAATTTTAGTTGCTAAAGGTCATTCATCTGCAACTGTACTTGATCATTTATAGAAAAAAACTCAGTGCCTTCAGTTAGTCATGTCTGTCCAAACATTCTCCTGTCCATTTGTGCTGTTGATTTGTGCTTTTTTTTGCTCTGCAAAAGCTTGTCAGCTGGCCTGTTACTTCTTCTAAGCACAGCTAGCTAACTTCCCATGTGAAAAATCATAAGAATGAGAGCAATTAACACAATAACCTATTTTGAGGGTGAAAAACAAATGCACTTGCAATAACAAGAGATTTGTCCCTTGAGAATCAGTGAACAAAGTATGTAAACTAACGAAGAATAAAGAGATTTGATAGAAAAGTAAAATACCTTTTATTAACCAATAAAAGGAATTGGCAAGAAAGCTATTAACCAATTGGAGTTCAGCATGAGGTCTGTGAAAAATGTATAAAAATGAGCTACGTGAATAAAGATTGCCTTTTCTGCATGAAGAAAATGGAGTCCTGAGTTGTTTCACTGCGACAAGTAGGTTCACATTAGGTATTAGGAACACATTCTTCCCTGCCAGGGTGGAGAGGCACTGCTCAGATTGTCCCTGTAGGGGCTCTGAGCAGCCTGCTCTGAGGGAAGGGGTCTCTGCTCATGCCAGGGGGTGCCACTGGGTGATCTGTAAAGTCCCTCCCCATTGAAATTATTCTATGGTTATAGGATTGTAAGGTTTTCATCCTTACAAGCTGAATAAGTTGTCATTTCAGTGTGATGATGAAGAAACAGAAAAAGAAATGTCAATCTTTTCCATAGCCCACAGGTCTTGGGGCTAATTTCCTCCAGGTAACAATCCCATGGAAGGAAAGGAGCATTCTCCTTATTTTCAGTTTTGTACATAGCTTGCAATACTTCTGATTCTCTAAACAGAGTTAGCCTTCCAGTCACTAAATTACTGTGTATGCAGGGAAAAACACATGTATTGAGCTTGGAACTGAAATTGTCTTGCTTTTCATTTCTAAGGAAAATGAAAAGTAGTTCCCTCAGAGAGCAGGCTGCCCCTCTTGGCTCCACACACAACATAGAAACCTTAATTTTCTAATTAGATAATAATTAAAAAAGTAAATTTAAAAAAAAAAGAAATATTGTGAAATTGAAGAGATGAAATTCAGTGCATTATGAATATGTCTTCTACAGTTCTATGATTGGGAATGTTTTTGCAAAATCTGACAAATCTATGAATTAATGTCCCTTTGTTTATGACTTTAGAACATGTTGAGAGGTCTCATTTAGCAAGGATAATCTAAAATATAGAGTAGCTTAATGGGTTTTGTGAGATGTGAGTTCATTGTGTGGTTCAGCCACAGACTTCAGTGTTCAGTGTCAGACTTATTCTGTTTAAAATGAGTGCATTTCTAGCTCAGAATGTTGTAGGACTGAAGACTGCAGAGATATTCTGTTGATATAAACTAAAAATGCCTAGTTTAGCATCCAACTCTGTGTTGTCTCTGCAAAGGCACATTTTGATTTAAATGGGATTAGCAGTGTGCATGAAGTTAAGCATGTCCATAAATGTCTGCAAGGATTTAGTTATGCAGTGCACTCATTATCTCAATTTGTTGTTTCATGGAATTATTCCAGCTATCTCATCTAATCAGATTCTCCTGGAGGCACAACATATGCCCACAATAGCATGAGCTAAATATAGCTCCTTCCATATTTATGAAAGATCAATGGAACATTTTTATTGCCAGTGAATGTATGTATCTGTGAATTACCCTGCAGGAATTAAAATCCCTCAATGAGATCATGGTGTGAATTCCCATGGGTATAAAGCTGAGGTAAAAGTGACATTTTTTAGATAAAAGCACTATAATTGATGGCAATATATAAACAAATGTATAGTAATGTATTATAAGTATATAATTAAAGACTGATTTTATTAAATTTAAAAATAAACTTGACACAAGTGCTTGTATACTAATCCCAGATATGATCCACAGATACAGAAAAACACTATCATTATGCTGAATGAAAATCAGCCACGAGTTCCTCATTGAAGATATTTTGCCCAGCAGTAAAACATGTTTGTTCCAGGTAATTCTGAATGAGTAACCTTTGGTATTTAGCTTGAAATGCAGTTGGCAAACAGCCCAAATAATTCTGTTCTCAGTAATGCTATTGTAAGTCTGTTGAATTGCTTTATATTATTGAAAGGGGAGTGGAATATGATGAAAGATTATGGCCTATTTCTGCTGGCTCTGTTGCTTTCATCTACAGAAGCAGTCACAGGAATCAATGGGAGCATGTATGGAGTATTACTCAAAATGTGTAAACACAGCAGAATGTGACCCTTTAGAACTTGAAAGTACTCTATAATATTTCCCTATTTGAATTCGTTTTCAAGTAACAGAGCTAAGAAAGTAATTTTTTCCCTAGAGCTGGCTGTAAAATGCCAATATTAATATTATTGTGTATCATTATCTGCTGAAGGAATTTAAGCGTGAATCATTTGAAAAGGAGCTGGTTAGTATTCCAAATCCTTTAATAAATGCCTTTGATTGTAGATATACAATTCCTTCTTGGCCTTGCCATTCAGTGTATTTTCTCAGCAGCTGAAAAAAGGGTGCTCTAAAAATAATCACTGAATATTTTTTGTCCTTATGATCATATGTCAGTTAAACCAGAGAGAGTCAGAGCAGTTCAGATGAAAGAATTCAAATACTAAGATGTTCAAGCAATAGAGAATATCAATGAATGAAATTTTAGATGAACTTAATGTTTCTGAAATGTCAGGTAAAATATTGCTGATGATGAAGAGAACTAATATCAATTATGTGGATTTTTAATTTGAACATTATATTATTTATATAATATGTGTATCACCTACACTGATTAGATAATGTAGACAATGTTATTTTAATAGCCTTTAATGAGATTTCCATTTCTCAGCTGAAAATCAGATTTACTTCCAGATATTCTCAGGAAAAAGAAAAGATTTTAAAGTGCTCAGGAAAAATATCCCACTTCAATAAAATTTTCATTTACTTCTTTATCTCCTATGTGTTTATTTGAACATACTCCTGCTGCCAACAAGGACATAAAAGTCTTGAAGTGGCAGATGAGTTTTAGGCAACAAGGATATAGAAAATATCCAGGCATTATGTTTGTTTTGCTAAAATACAACTATTTCTTCTCAACATGCATTCCCAGAGGGGTTGGGAAAGTTTAGCTTTTATTTATTGTTTAAATTTGCTATATACTGAAGTTTTCCAGCTGTAGTGGAAGAGCATAAAAGAGTGTGTGGGATTAACACTTCAACATTGTGCAGTTTGGTATCTGGTTTTACTTCCCAAAACCCAGTTCAGCATCAATGAAAGCCTAATTGGTTGCCATATCTATAAGTGTCAACACCTGTTTATTTCTTGTGCTTTCCTTTACCTTTTCATTCATGTAGGAGTGCACATGGAACTGGAAAAAATGTTTAAATTGTTGCATCAACAATTATTCTGCAATCCAAATAAATCCCAGTCAATAACATCGCTCTCTAGGATTTCATGCCTATTCCACTAAAAATATACTATTGGACCTATAAATTGGAATGATGCCAGTGGCAAAAAGAAAAATATGTTCCAAGTGTTGGATCTAATTCCCAATGTATAGTGAAATAATAACCTCCTAAATTAGGGTTAAGTAGTTTTTTCTTTTAATGGTTTTTGGTAACACCCTCACTGGGACTCCAGAACCACAAGCTGCTCACTTACTTCCCTTTCCCCCCCCCACCTTCCACCCATATGCAGCTAAAGATGAGAATTCAAAAGGGAAAAAAAATCACATGTTGACATAAGAATTTACTGGAAACAGAAATGAGGTAAGAAAACAAACAGTAGCAGCAGCAATATTAATAACTGAAGTGTGCCAAAAAAAAGTGAGGGATCACTAGTTACAATGGAAACAGGACGTGTGGAATAGCAGCACTGGTTATTGGAACTTGGAGTGGCTTTGTAGGCCATGAATCTTTATTCACTGTTTGAATAGGGAGGTAACTGCATCACACTGTAGGGCAAACATAATTGCATGTTCCTGGGTTACAGGTTAACTGCAGAATCAATACACATTCGTGCTTTTGCAGCTCTGCTTCCCTAATCTGCAAGCAGCAGGGATAAAAATCAGAATCATGCTCTTTCAGTTTTGTGGGATCCAGGCATTTGGGGTTTCCTGGTGCCGTCCCTGCTCAGGTAGACAGGAATGCCAGGCACAGGGATGAAAAAAGTACTTCTGTGAGCAAACAGACACCATAATTTGACTGAATATGGTCAGGTAATAAAAAGAACTCTAACCTTTGTTGCAAAAACACAAATGCAGTTGTGTTTGAGATGGAAGACACCTTGACTGAGTTACACCATTCTTAGAAGCACAATTTTTAGTGTGTCCATAACTGATCTTATGAAGACTGCTTAAGATATATTAGCAAGAGATGTGTGTTGCTAACCACTGCAAAATGTCCTGAACTGAATTCTTGTGGCTTCACTTGTATGAGGAATTTTTGGAGACTGACAGGACCCATGCTGCACTGATTTGGAGGAACGAAGATTGTCCTTAGGCTATCCATGCAGTTACATTTTACGAGCAAGAATGCCTGCACCTGCAGGAGCAGCTATATAATATAATGAGATCTGCTTTTACCCAGAAGTGCATGAGCAGGCACATGAACTTGTCCAAATGTACACACAGATATATGAGCCAAAGTGAAGCTTTGCTCTGTCTGTGCTTTGTTCCTGCTGCTTTTCTTTGTGCATGTCATCACTGTGGCAGCAATGCATCTTCAAACTGCAAATGGAGGCATTTCTTAGTGGTGTAAGTTTCTCCTCAACCTTGCCAATCTTTTCAGTCACTGTCAGCAGAGAGAGTTCTGATACATAGTTGAAAATTTCACTGGTTATTATTAGAAACACCAATGGAGTATTTAACAATTTTTATTGCTACAAAAATAACATATATATATACAACTATTTGAAAAACTCATTGCAGAAAATCTTTCTGCAGAAGTGGTGAGTGAACTTATTGAATTGATTAAAATATTTTCATGCACCATGTGGATCATGTGAATATTTGCTGCCCAAATATTCATTTGGATTTGTAGGAAAAAAAAAAAAGGAAAATCTATTGGAATAGTAGTAGAGTTTGTATGATTGAAAATTTCAAAGGGAGAAAAAATTGACCTGGAATGTAGTAGTGGAGAGATGTATAAATGAAAGCAGTTGCTGAATTGCCATTTGAGTTTGAGCCCAGAAAGATGTTTAACAAGTCCATTGGTATAACTCTGATTTCTCTGGGGAGCTAATGCAGAGCTGAACAACAGGATGATGATCTTTCTACCTGCTGTTTGTCAGAGTTTTATTTTACTCCAGGGAGTCCTTCATTTCAGTTTTGTTCAATCTAAACAGATAAACATAAGAGATAATCTCATATTTAAATTACAAGTAGCTGTAGACATGTTTTGTTCCTATCATTTCACGGCACATGATCTTAGCATTTTACACTCTATTTTTTATAAGTTTTTTTTCTGACTGTAGGCTAGTGTTGAGAGCTACAGGACTGAAAATGTATTGCAAACATCAAACTTTTATGCACAATTCATAAAGGTGGAGGAATTCCTATGAGAAAATTCAATAAATATTAGTGAATTTTGAGTTTAATTTAAGATATAATTATTCTCATTGTCATGTTTCTCCCAACCCTCCAGTAATTGATCTGGACACAGTAGAGCAAAAATACATTTTTTCCTGTAATTCCTTTGGAAAGTTAGATCTTGGAAAGAACATATACCTTAAACAGAGGTGTTCCAATCTCTAGTTAAATGAATGTATTACTTGCTTGCTAGCAGTAATTTAAAATCATTAGAGCAACAAGGTAACTGTGTTTTCTCTCTGGTGTTCCAGAAGATGCCAGAAAAACTAAGCACCAAGAAAAGGACTGTGCCTCCAGCTCTCACATTTAATGCCATTACAGTTATGATTCCCATTCAGGACTCCAGTTCTGGCATCACCAGCCCAGCTCCAACATTGAATACGTCTGGAGACTGCTCCAGTGCCAAAGGTACCAGGAGAGAAAGGTCTTCCTGGCATTTACCTCCTCTGGGCAGCCTCTCCCTGCAGCTGAAATGTTGGGCACAGGTGCTGCCCTTCCCTTTGAAAAGACTTTCCAAACACTGTTAAGAGCCCCACCATCAAAATTTGGTTACCTCCTCCAACACTGAATATGTCCAAGATTGTTATCACACTAAATGTGATGAGCCATAAAATGGTTGCCCACCTTTACCTCCCTCCCATGGGCAGCCTGTGATCTGTGCCTCAAACACTGGAGCTGAGTATTTTCCTTCCTATGGAAAAAAATGTCGTTTTCTCTCAGGAGGTCTTCACACAAATAAGGATACCACCTCCAAAATGAATGTGTCCAGGGATTGCTTCAACAGAGAAAGGGCCAAGACAGAAAGGTCTTGCTGGCCTGTACCTCCCCTAGGCATCCCTGGGCATCTGCAGCTGAAACTCTGGGACTTGATGCACTCTCTTCCCTGTAAAAGCACTTTAATCCTTTTTCAGAAGCCCACCACCGACATTTGGATACAACCTTCTGTTTTGAACACATCCAAGGATTGATCCCACCCAAAAGAGGCCAGAACAGAAAGGTTTTTCTGACCTTCACACCCACTGGGCAGATGATTACACACAGCACCAGAAGAAGGACAGGGTGCAGCCTTTCTCCAGGAAAGGTGATGCCATTCATATCCAGGAGCCAACTTCCAGCTCCCAGAGCCAAGGTCTGATACTGAATACATCCAGGGATTGCTACAACTACCTGGTATAATATAATTTAAAAATAATGTTAGTATTAAATGCTGAAAAATTTTGGTTTTGTTGCTGTAATTCTCTTGCAGTCATTCTTGGTGGTGTTAAGGATTCATGCATACTTAGTCCTTGTTAGCTCTAGTTTATTAGGGGTCTTCTGTTGCCAGTCAATGAAAAGTGATTTGTCCAAAGCCAACAATACTCATAGAGTGAGATGAGGAGGATGCTGAGAGACACTGATGAGTATCGTTAGATATTTCATACTGGAAGTTTAGGTTAATTCTTACTCTGATCTGCAACTACTAACACTGAATATGTCCAGGGATTCCCATAACCTGGTGCTCACAGAGGAGCTTCCAAGACAGAACAGTCTTGCTGATCTTCATTTCTCACAGCACAGCCTAAACCTGCACTTTGAACACTGAGGCTAGGCTAGGTATAGGGCTAGGGGTTAAGCATAACGTTAGGCTTTGGGTTGGGGTTAGATTTAGGGGTTAGGAGTAGGATTAGGAGTTACATTTAGGGTTAGGGCTCACAGTTTGTGTGAGGAGTTTGGTTTAGGTTTAGAGTTGTAATTGTCATTAGAAGAAGAAGAATCCTTCAGGTACTTGTTTAGAGTGTCGTTACCCTCGTTACAGTTAAAGCAGCCATGATGTTTAGATCTAGGACAGACTTTTTTTCAGGTAGGGAAACCTGGGGAGATATTATTTCAGATTTTCTACTTTCATCTTAGCATGGATTATGTGTGCATTTTTGCCAAATAATATTCCTTAATATTAAAGCCTCTGCAAAATAAAACCTAATTTTTTCAATCTCTTTCTAGGTTATATTGCAATTTGTAAAGTTTGGGTTCTTTTGGATGGGTATTTAATTTTATAGGGGTTTTTGAGAACATTTTAAAGAATTTAAAATGGAGTATGTAATTCTAATTTTTCTGTTGCCTGCAGCTAGTTTTATTATACCTAGTTTTATTACAGTTCTAAAAATGTAAAAGATTGAGGGTTTAGCCCACAGGTGTAACTGGCAAATATGATCGATTTGAGCAAGCACTTTTTTCTATTTTTATGGCAAGTTATCATTCTGTGAGACATTTCAAACACAGCTCACATAAAAGACAAAGGTGCAATTTTGATACCTTTTACCAAACCTACTTAATATGCTTTGCTATAAAGAAAAAAACAGAACTTTTGACAAAATGTGTTAAAATCTCCTTTATTGCATTGGCCTACCTTTGAGCTCATTCTTCACCATATTTCAAAAATCTGGTAAAAGAGATTTAAAGCCGATGCAAAACAGGTCTGTGAATTTGAATGCTTTTTGTGGTTTAATGTAAATTAGTTATTTAAATGCATAACTGTATTAAAACAACAATAAATCACTCATGCTTCTAGGTAGACTTTGTGCAAGTCCAGATGATGAGTGGATTTTCAGGCCTTGTGAACAGACCCAGCTCCCCAGACCGTGGAGAGATTTTTCAGTGGTGTTAAAATCTGTGCAACTGGCTGCCATGGCTTCACAGAGAAGAGAAGTAAGACCTCTGTAAGATAAAGCTGCTGAAGTTGGCTATCATGGTCTGAAAGTATGAGGATTTGGAATAAAATATTAGATGTTACAACTGTTGGCAGTCTTAACAGAGGAATGAAGGACTGAATGAGATTGAGAGATCTCAAAGGACTTGCTCTAGGGAACAGTGGTAAGGGTGAAACAGTAAATGGACAGACTCCTTAAGAACATTTTCTTTATCAAGGGGATGGAGAAATTTTCACTTTTACAGGTTATGCAGGTGCTCAGAGGCTAAAAACTGACTGGGGAGGCTGATGGTAACTTTTGTAACATAAACATGAAGATTAAAAGGGGAATGGAACACATTATATCTACATTGGGTACAAATTGCTATAGAACTGTTGTAGCTCTCCTTGAAGAACTGGGTCAGAGAACCTCCAAGTTAAAAAAAAAATACCGCTTCTCAGTGGTATGCTCTAAAGCACAGTAAACGAATAAATGTAGGTTGAGAATTCTTTAAAAGACATCATTTTTGGGTCTAAAATGGTATGGGTTCTAAAAACCTGTCATAAAGTGTCATGTCTTTTTTTTTTTTTTATTTTAGCTATTTAATTTAGCAGAGAGTATTATACCCATTCATAATATATTCTTTTAAAATTCTCTGGGCTAAAGAATGTTTATTTCAAATAGAATTACACAAACATTTATGATAATTGATCACCACCTTTATCATTAGTAGTCTGTAACACCTATGAGCTCTAACTATTCTGATTGCTCTCCTGCTGGGATTTTTGTAGCAACAAGGGAGGAGAACACCCAGCTAGCATGAACACAAGTGATTCAGAGGAATAGTATTTCATTGACGCATTCTAAATATTCCTATTATTTTAACGTAGAGTATTTTGTTTTAATTGTTGGACCTTCCCATAGTGTAAGGTGACCACTTACAAGAGCTGAGTTTTTTAGTCCTTGTTGAGTAACATCATGGTGGTGTCAGCTGTGTACCTGGATCACTGAGGTTTGCATCCATGAGCAGAATTTCCTGATTGTAAGGGTTCACTGGGCCTACCATAAATTACTGTCTGAGAATGTGATTTTCAGCTGATAAAACCAATCTTCTGCAGATCTCGCCCTGAGGAATGATTTTCCGTTCCAGCTCACTGTGGGGTTTGGTTTTAACTCCAATGAACAATGCAGAGATGTTAGTGCACCAGGTTGCTGCCTGCTTTTTAGTGTTTTATTAAGGTGCTGTTTCTGTGTGAAAACTGACTAATTCCATGTGTCCTGTGTGAGTATAATATTTGCATCTCAGGGCAGGAAGTCTAGCTGGATGAATAGCACATGCAGTAGACAGTGTGCCCATTTTCCAACTCCTACTAACAAGTGCTGTGTTTCTATAGAGCAGCAGGCAGTTATGGTGCAGGCCATCTCTGTCTGCAGTCACAGAGCAGACCCCTTGCTGAATGTCTTTCCTTTTCTTGGAGAAAAATTACGATCTGACTTGGTTTGTCTGTTACTATTTATTCTGACAGGTGATTGGAACTTTCTGGGTGAGAACTGGGTTTTACTGTCACTTAGTCTGCTCAGGAGCTGCATTTGTGAAAACAGCAGTCTTTAGTTTTCATATTTTCACTGGACTAAATTAACAAAAACCAGTATTTCACATGATTATACTTTCAAGTACATGCCCTGAATAAATTTTAATTTTAATTTTACTTTTCTTGTACCTTTGGGATCTCTAATTCACAAAGTTTTCTTCCACTTTAGGATATTACTTTTATTGCTCTCTACAAAAAAGAGCTTGCTAAGTGAAATAATAAAGGCATGTTGGTCTTCAAACAGCCATGATGAGTTTTGTAACACTCCAGAGATGCACACAATTGTTCTGCTGGGTGTCTGTCATTTTAGCAGGAAATATGCTCTATAAGGGGCTACCATGTTATTAAAATAGTAGCTCTCCAACTTCTAAGTTGTTACATCAGCATTAATGCCTGAATCATCAAATAATTTCATTATCACGGGTGCAGAAACACCATGAGAAGAGTGGCATTGGGAAGAAGATTCATTTCTTTTGGCAGAGATGTGAAGGTGTAAAAAACCAAAGACTGGTAAAGAACCAGTTCAAGGCAACAGCATGTCTGGTGCCACTACAGTTAGTTTAAATTAAAAGTCATCAGACATTAGAGAACATAGTATTTTGTGATGCTGTCCGTGCTCTGTATATTACACAAAACTTTAAGCATTTAAAAACTTTTAAATAAAGTTACAATTTAATAAAACAGGAAGCCAAAATTGTGCATACTCAGTGTAGGGAGCTGAGTTTAAAGATTCTTGCAATTTCACATTTTCTATCATTCTCTTCACCAGAAGCATCAGTACGAAAATGAAAATTTATTAAAGTTTCAGAGGGTCTTTTGGCTGTAAGAGAGATAAGAAAACACAAAGCTCATATTCAGGGGAAATAAACTCCTCAAGTTCTTTTTCAGTGGCTTGTTGGGATGCAGTTTGTGCTTCTCAGAGGTGCACTCCTTTGGAAGTCTATGTGTAGTGTTTGCACTGTACTGTACTCCACAGTGCTTATCAATCCTGAGTGGAGGAATATAACCTGGTTTTTTTATTCATGCTTTTTATTTTGTGTGCTTAGCCTGATGCTGCACACTGATACTAATTTATCCCTAAATGTGATTGTAGCAAAGGCAATAGCTGACATTGATTTTCCCTGCTCTTTGTACACTCATGGATTTTGATCCTTCTCTATCTATCTCATTAACCCTGCAGCTCCTACAAAGCATTGATAAGGTTTTTTGGGACACTTAAGGTAGGCTGTCCTGTTGGGTCAGTGTTGTGGATCTTTGTGAGTGCACTGGTCTCTACACTGTTGTCCATGATCAAATCCAAATCCAAAAAATTTGATCAGTGATGCTGCTGCTCACTTTCAGTCCTCTTTCTAAACTATACCTCAGCCAGTGCAAAGAGTAAAACTCCTCAAACCTGCTCTCCACTCTTTGGACTGGTCACTGGAGAGAGAGTTAGAGCATGAAGATAATCTTTGCAGTTAGCCCCAAATGTCCAGCTCTAGCTTAATTAGTGTAGGGAATGAATTCTTGTGTCTTTGCAGAAAATTTTTAGCTCAGCCAATCAGACTAATTTCAAACGTCTAGTTAAGCATGTAGGGAAAGGTGACTAAGATATACAAAGACAAATTCTAAATTCCAGAAAGCAAAGGAAGATGAAGCAGTCTCTCCTGTGCAGCTGCAGTATACAGAGCATGTAGAAAGACTGAAAGGGAAATCTTTGCTTTGGAAATGGAGGAAATACTGGTTGAATTTGTTTTGACAAAATGGAGAAAAGGTTGTTTGATCCTACTGATATAGAGCAGTACAAATGCAAAATAGATAATTGACTGCCATTTATTTAATTTGGTTACTTGAGCTTATCAGCATGATTTCAGTGTTCTTGGCATGTACAAGTTATTAGGAGTCCAGCTGTGGAAGGACACTACAGTTTTAAAAGCTCATATATATTCCAAAGAGGAAAAAAAAAAAAGAATAGAAATGGATTTATTATTCAATCAGGGATATTATAATTTTCTGGTCTATTATACAATGTTCATTTTGGGCTTTTAAAGAGAGATAACAGTGATGATTTCATTTATATCAAGTTACTGTCGTATTTATTTTCTTCACTAATTAAAGATAATTCATGGTGGATATGAAAGGCTGTGACTGAGGCTTGAAACTGCAGATATATTAGCTGTCAATAAAAAAGGTAATTTAATGAAGTTGTAAAAAAAAAAAGAAATAGTACAAGAACAAAAAATGTCCTTTCACGAAGCTTAAGACAGTTGCATAGTACAGAAACTCTTATCAAGAAATTGCATCTTTCCCAAAAAAACAAAAAAAAATTCAGTGTTTTATTATGTGAAAAGAAAACTGACAATATTATTATTATTACATCTTTTCTATTATGTTAGTATGGATTTTTCATCCATACCTAGACCTTGAATTTGCAAATATTTTATTATGTTATAGATTCTTATGGTATGAATAAAGATGAATGTATTATGACTTCTTAGTCCTTCACTCAGAGGAGAAATAGTGAACATGACAATATTATGTTTTAGGCATTTTAGATGGTCATTCAGTAGTAATAGTTTCCTCTCCTATCATTTCTACCTTGGCATGGGATGAAATTGGATCTTGTTAAAAATAAAATTGTGTAAGGTAGTTATTCTACTGCATTTACTGTAGTGACATATTTCTTTGTCTCTGATCAGTTGAGAACAAGTTCTGGGTGCTATTCAGTCAAAGCAGTTAATTTTTTGTGCCCTCATATTTTTCCTGTAACTGATATATGAAATGGTAAGCAGCTGGTACAGAAAGTGTTTAGGATATTGCCTGTTAGATGGCCATATTTTTCCCACTATTTAGTTTTGCTGTTTGTTTCCATCTTGCTGTCTCTCTAGGATCAAGACCATTCCTGCCTTTATACAGCACATGATGCTGCAGGGTTGTAATTTCTAAGTGATCTAAGGGATGCCTGAAGCACTATTACAATATTAATTTAGCTTTGTTTTGGAGGAATAAACATAAGTAAGAGGAAAAGCATATTAATTAATTGTTTTAATATATAAAATATACAATTAATTGGATTAAATAATTGCCATTGAATTCTGTTAGTTTGAGCTTTCACAAATTTATATCCAACCTCCACTTGCCAATAGCTTTGATGGTGGTTCTTTAAACTACCTAAACCACTAATTCAGAACACCAGCACACGAGCTCAAAACCAGCAGCCTAAACTGCACTATCGTTGCAATCCTTTGCACTGTTGTGGTAAACCTTCAGATTAGGCAGGGCATCAGATCTGTGGGATATATCTGTAGGCCTTGAAAGAGCTCGCGAATGTTAGTCTTTTCAATATAAATTTAGAAATTGATTTATTTCAAGGAAATGTGTGGTAGATTCTGTTGAACGTTACACAAAGCAAAACTCGAAGTAAATAAAAGTGCTTACTGCAAAATTGCCGTTTTCTACATCTTCTGATTACTTTAGTTCCATTTTCCTTTAAGAGAACATTGATGGTTTTTACAATGATGATTCCCACACTTGTCCATCTATTTTTTCTTGGAAGTTGTCGTGGCCCCCCCTGAGCTCAGCCAGCTCAGTGTTGGAGGCGAATCACCCACACAGGCGTCCCAGAGGGAGCGCATGACAAGTGTGGGGAAGGGTGCCGGCGTTTCACTTGCCAGGCACCCAACCTAGTGAGCCCTTGCTCACTCGGGGGAAGGAAAGCCGCTGATGGCTAAGCAATGAAGGAGAGAGAGGCGTTCTTCCTGCCGGGAAACAGCCCGAACAGTTTATTGATCGAAGGGGTCCAAGGCAGAAACACGTGGAACAAAGGGGTGCAAGGGTTTATATGGGGGTGGAAAACAGGGGGTGGATAGAACGGGGTAGCCAATGGGGAAGCCGAAGGGGAGGAGGCAAGGTCGGGACAAGGCATTACAACATTGGTAAAGAGTAAATCATGATAGGGGGAGGAGAAAGAGGGGTCACATGGGCCAATGAGGCGTCGAGGATTAGGGGATTTCCAAAGGGGTGGACGCCCCACTGACTGGCCCATGTGGGGAGTGACAAGGAAGGTGCTAGAACTATGGGTGTGGTCGGGGTGATGGACAACTGGAGATTCGAACAAAGGGGAGGAGTAACCAGGGGGAGAGACCAACATGGATTAAACTATTGGGGAGTAGGGACCAAACCACGTAACAGAGGGACGAAATAAAATTAAGGGCCGCAACAGGAAGTAAATATTCTAGAACTGGCTGAGTACATTTAGGTTTGTTGAAGCTGGGAAAGTGTTAAGCATGACAAAAGGAGGAGTAAAAAAAATCTGCATACATTAATTTCTTGCCTGGTAATTAGTGCTGTATTTTCTTATTTTTAGAATAATCTATGCTCTTAGTCATTGGTTTTAGTCACTCCAACAGTAATGAGTAATCTCACTAGAAAATAATGAAGCATCTTCAAAGAGAAGAGAAATGTATTAATCACAAAAATGACAACATGGGGGTGGAAATTAAGGTGAATGACATATAATTTTAAAATCCCTTCAGATGATACAGTTGCTCCCAAGGACAACTTCCCAGGACAACAGACCCAGGCAGCCTTTGTTGTTGTTTGGTTATTGGTCTCTAACTGACTCTGTGCCTGAATTTTCATCCAATTTTCAATGCAACTCACTGCTTATCCAGCATTATGCCTCATGTAATATATAGTGCCATGATATAGAGAGTATTTTTAGTGAGCACAGCTATCAGCACAGAAGGAATACCTTGTTTCCATCTAAGGATTTTGCATGTGTGTATCCAGAAACACAACTGAGAATCACTGCAGTCCACTGTATTTAGCTTGTTATGCCACAGATGATTCCATTACTAAAAAATCAGGTAAAAGACTTCATGTTCCCTCCATCTTTTACATACTGATGTTTTCTATTTTCAATCCTGAAAAGTGGAAATGTGTCATTTGGAGAAGCAAAAAATGCTGTTTAAAGGTTATTATTAAGGGTACTGTATATTCCTCACTCCTTGAGTGAGGAAGAGATTTTCTGTAACAGCCACAAATAGTTGAGACAAGGTAACGTTTGAAAGCTGTCACCTAAAAGCATGGATGAAAGACATATTATAAAAACCACTGTTGACACTTCTCCTCTTGCCTCCTCCCAAAATTCTATCAGGAATACTTTTGGAAATTATGTCAGAGTTTGCCTCTCTACCAGCTCTCAGTGTTTTCCTGCAAGTGGGACTAACAGAGAGAGGAGTGCTCCCTCCTGAATGTCACTGCTGTCTGAAACAGGTAATTTCCCTGAGATCATCACACTAACCTGATTTAGTACAACCCCATTTAACCACCCTGTCTCACCTGTGTGCACAAATCAAGTGTGGGAATTTTTATACCCTTAAAGAAAATTATTTTAAAAATTATTTTTTGATGGGTTGCTTCAGATTTTTTTCCTTTCTTTGAAATTATTACCTCCTCTGTGTTTGATTGTACTACTGTAGCAATAGGTTCCTAAATATTTTTGTAAAATTATGAACTGTGTCAAATCACTGTAAACTCTTCACAGAGAAATAAAGTGACTTGCCACAGAAATTCTATACCAGAAGACAAGTGTGTTATTGTCAATTTAGTCAGCTCCACAAGGGTAAAAGCCTTTTTTACTTCTCATGTCTAGTCAATAATATAAAATTAAAGTACAGTCAACACAGAGACCAGTTGTTTTTCCCTATAAAAAAGACCTCAACCCATGCAACATCCTCTCATTTGTAAGCTGACATTGCACATGGGGCAAAGTATTATCTTCTCTCTGCAGAGACCTGTCTGAAGTTTAAGATGCATTACATGGGCAAAGTAATTTTGTTTTCCTGTCATAATTAATTCTTTTCTCTTTGTCTGGATCATTTTGCAAATTATCTTTCCATGGCTGAAATGTATAATTTGTATGTAGTTCTTAATTTTAAGAAACTCCATAGAATCTATGGATTATTCAGAACTTGTTTGTGGGTAGTCATAAATGATTTTACTGCAATTTTTTGTAGAAAATATGTTCATCTTCTGCCTTCCTCTGGCACTCTCAGGCATAGCACTGAAAACAGAGCTGGAACTCAAACAGCAGTACAGTGGTACACAGCATCAGGCAGCATTTTTGTAAGCCAGCAGCTGCTTCTTGGCATTAATTAAATAGTTGTGTTAGGAAAAAGCAACTAGAGCATATCTTTCCAGCCTTTAAACAAAAAGGTGGCACTTCTAGGAAAGTGATACAAAGTTCTGGAAACACAGTAGATTTGATCTGACATCTCTTTCTCATCAGAAGGTTCCCACTGTGATTTACTAGATGATGTACAAATGAAAAATTTGCAATGCGAGACCTTAGAACTGTTAATTCTTTCTTTGGCATATAATTTTCACTCTCATTTTTCATTTTCCAAACACAATTTGAACTTTTTTCTTTTATTTTATAGAGTGAGCTTCATCCTTTGCTTTCAAAGGGAAAGGGACAAAATCATCACTTACATTTTCTTATTTACTGAGGGCCCCTAACCTATTGTTCACACTACAAATGTTCTGGCAAAAACTCCCAACAGCCAAAAGTATTGCATTTTTACATTCAGACAAAAATAATGTAGTCCTAATTTCATTTTTAGATATAATTCTTAACTAATGTTTCCCTACTTCTTATTTTCCCCTCATTTACATTTTGTGTGATATACATATATATATAGATATGAAGTTAAAACAAGGGAAAAGAGAAGAGAATGGACAGATTACTCAAATAAAAGGAATAATTTTAAATGTTTTCAGTAACTTTTGTGCCATAAGTTAAATGGCAACTTGATGGCCGTGATGAAATTATCTCTGCTGTAGCTGTGCCTGCTTCATTCCTCCCCTCCAACAGCCTGTTCTTCTCAGATGTGTAAAATTTCATGACAGTGATGCCTTAAGTTTTTAGCTTTTTCAGATTCTCGGCTGGTTTAGTGTGCAGTTCCAGGCTTCATATTAAGGGTTGGGAAGCTCTCTTCACAGAGTAGGGAGACAAAACAATTCCTTTCTAGCTTGGGACCAAGGACAAATTTTAGGCCCAAGAGTGTAAGCAGCAGTGAAGGAAGAGAAGGAACAAGGAGGATGGAGCTTCATAACCTGAGACTGTAATTGCTGATGGACCAAAACCTATCAAAGTGTGAGGCCTCGTGACCGGGGATCCATTTTGTGACCATTTGTGGGTTTGACTTGGGTGTAGCCCTGGTGGGGTTCCTGCACTGCCCAAGCTGGATCCTTTCAATAAATACCTTTTATCCCTTTGTTCTACCTGGTCTCTGTTTCCAGGTCAGCCCACCCAGGCACATGAGAATTAGGAAGATTGGGCTGAAGATTAGGCTGTGGTTTTGCATAGCTAGCACATAGAGCTCAGGAGACTATTGTCTCTAGTGTGACATCTGCCCTCTTGAGCAGTATTGAAATATCTACGTGGCACATCAGACTGGAAAAAGTTTGAGCCGTTGGCTGTTTTTTGTTTGTACTGTTTGAATGTCAGGTATCTGAAGAGTGACCTCAGAGACCTCAATCACAATTTTGCCACTAGCAGACTTGTTGAGACCAGAGAGGAAAGGCACTGCCTTTCCTCTCTGTAGAGAGTTGTAGGAGTTGTAGGAGTTCTGGGACATCAGATCCTAGGTAGTGTTAGCCTCTCTCCTGGACCCGAGTATGGGCTCTAAAATGTCATAGGGAGACATCACAGCCATGCTGCAGTTCAGCTTCAGCTCAAGAACTCAACAGGATCTTTCTTCAACTGAAAGTCAGTCCTGCATCTGAAAGAATGTCCTCTAAACTAGGCAGTGGTTTGGTGCCATTCCAACTTTAGCCCAAGTATAAGCTGGGAAACAGTATGCAAAATCTGGAATAGGGAGATGAGTGAGGAAGCAGGCCCAATCACAGTTTGAACAGGAACAAAAATAGGATTTCCATAGATGAGGCCTATTTTGCCCCTGGTGCTGAGATCACTGATATTCTGCTGTCGTCTGTGACAGGTGAAGGGACAGCACTGTATTTCCTGGAGGCCCTGCAACCTGGAAAGCAAGGGTTTGGAGATTGGTTTTCCCTCAGAAAACTTTGATCATATGTGTACTAAGAGGCTCAGGGTGCCTGAATCAGTCTGATCAGAAATAACTCCCCCCATCTCTCCAATTGGAGGTGTTGGGGAGTCTCCTCACCACTGCTCCATTATGTCTGTCCACTCTGATTAACCCACACTATTTATAAATGCAGTCAGGTTTGAACTACTTCAGCTCCATTCTGACCTGCAGACAGTCTACCACAATTTATCACATTGGCATGCTTTGTTTCACTGCAGCCACTAAACCAATGCCTGTGTCCTGATAATTCTGGCTTGCACAAAGCGTAAGCAGCTCTGTTCTTTTGGCCATGCTTTTCTGCTACAGTCAGAAACATACAGAGGGAATCTGTGGTTACTGTTGAGACAATGCCTAGGTACTTTATGTAACTTAAAAGTGAAAAGTATTTTGTCTCTTCTATCTCATTTGTTGCCACCCTGATTTAAATGACTTCACATTAGTGGAAATGCAGGAGAAATTACATTAGCTGGAGCTTGTGGTCTCAGGTACCCAAGATAAGCCAGCAGCTTGTCTGCTAGCCAAGAGAGCATTTTAACACATTGCACACCCTCAGTCTTATAGTACCTATTAAAAGGGCATGACTTTGTGGGTTACCAGTAGGAAATGGTATTCAATGAGAAAAATGAAGCATTTTCATTCACTCATTCATACAGTATTTTTATTCACTTATTCACATGAAAAGCAAGCACTATTGGGAAATAACTGCTGCACTATGTATTCGAATACATGACAAGTTCAGGAAGAGGTAACCAGGGTCAGCATATCAGGAAAACAGAACCAAATCCACTGTCTTAATGGTTTCTCATGTGTTTTCATCTTGTCTTCCGAAGTGGCAGTAAGTGATCTCACTTAAAGATTAATCTTTGCACTAGAAACGGCAGTACTGCTCCAATGTCTTCCTTTGCCAGAACATTTCTTTCAAACAGGTGAGAGATATTTTTCCAGAATGCTATTTTCTGCTCTGTACAAGTTTTTGGAGACTTTGAGATTTTGTTCTTTCTCAGATGCTATTGATTTAAACTCAGAAAATATTAAAATTAGAAGTAGATGTATAACATAGTTATGGTATTCATTAGACACAGACTTTTTATAAACTGTCTGAAAATAGGGGGAAAAAATTGAACATGTTTCTATTACTTTTTTCCAGAATTCACAGCAGAATTTTTAACCTCAAAAGTGCAGATTTTTTCCCTGAAGGAATTTGTGACTAAGTTGAATTCCAGGTGTAATATAGTTCCTTTTTCCCAGAAAGAAAGAAGTCGCACCTTTTCAATTTTTTTTTTTTCTGGTTTAAGTTACTTTTTAAGTGGCACGGTATTTTTAAAAATAAAACTTGCATTCGGGATGAAAGTTCTAGAGTTTAAAATGACCTGTCATAAATGAGTGAAAACTGGTGAAAATGGCCTTTAAGCACCAATATCAGGTGGAAAAAAACCAGCAAGAATATAAACAGTTAATAGGCCAAATTGAGACCATGGCATGAGATGCTCCAAAGCGACATTAATATTAACAAATGTACCAAAAGTAGTGTTCTTCTAGGAAAAAGCAAGAAATATTTTGAAGAAATAAAGACCTCATCAGCTTTCTGCTTGGTTAAATAAACCATTTGGAAAAAAAGGGGACTTTAATATTCCTGTTCTGAGGCACAGAACAATCTGCAGTTACCCTTCCTCATTTTCAGCCTATTGATCTCCCTCCCAGCAGTAAGGAAATAGATTTGTTTACTAATGTTTGACTTCATCTCATCTGCAAGAAAAGACATCTATTTCTTGTGATGAGACACTGTCCACCAATAACTTTATGGTAATCACAACCATCATATTTCTTCTTCCATGTTGCTTTGCTGTAAGAAACTATAATGTTTAGAGTAAATTAATCTAAAAGAAGCATCAGAAATGCCTGTCTTTTCATTTTGAAAAGTGTCATTTATGTTACTTCTGTGACAACTTGAATAGTGCTGCAATGAACAGTCTATGATACTTTCCATGATAAATCTGCTTTTCAGATATTCATCATTCAGATGTAAATATTTACCCCACATTCAAATGAGCTTCATTGATTGGGAGCAGCTATTTATCATTCACTAGTCTAGAGGCAACAAAATCATATTCATGCTTCAGTTACTTCAAAATAGCAAATTTTTAGACACTGTTCACTACTGGCTTGTAATATGTATTTAATTAATTACAAAATTATAGCAAAGAAGGACTTTAACTCCATTTTCACTCATGAACTTAAACTAAGTTTAAAAGTTATTTTAATCTGTATGTGGCAAAGTCAAATTACGATCATATCAAAGTTTACACTTTACATTTCCTTATTTTACCTGATTTTGTGAAGTGCATGTTCTTTTGAGCTTTTTTTGTTGTTTTTTTCTTTCACTTCTCACATGTTTGCTTCTCTTCTATGAACTACATGTTTCTCCACCAATTTGTGCTTGTCCAGGTTTGTTCTGTTTCAGCCTAGGCACAGATACTGTGAATTTCTGTGAATGAGGAGCCACAGGCAAAGGCAGATAAATGTGTCTGGGCTCTTTTGGTTGTCTCAGCTCAAAGCAGCATCAGGTTTCTGAAGGCTATGTTTGCACAGCAGGTCACCCAGAGACAGGCAAGGAGAAAGCCTCTTGTCACCTCTCACCTGGACCATGGTCCTTGCTTCAGCTTTTACCCAGAACTGGCAGCTGCGGAGGTATGAAGGCGGCTGCATGCTCTTCTTTTGCTTGCACCACCTCCAGCTTCTCCTGCTCTTCAGCTCTGTGT
Organism: Phainopepla nitens; assembly: GCA_013400175.1. Classification (NCBI taxonomy): domain Eukaryota; kingdom Metazoa; phylum Chordata; class Aves; order Passeriformes; family Bombycillidae; genus Phainopepla; species Phainopepla nitens. Next base: position 542,705 of record VXBQ01010465.1, on the reverse strand, counting down.
CACACAGAAACAGAAAAATCCAATTTCATGTACATCTCATGCTGCTCAGTTGGGGTTTTCTTGCAGTTCTGTCACATTGTGTTAAGTAGAAGAATTACAAAGAAAGGCCTCATGAAATCAGGCCTTGCTCTGTTCAAAGTTGTCAGCTAACTTGTTGCTTCTTCTAAGAGCAGCTAGCTAACTTCCCATGTGAAAAATCATAAGAATGAGAGCAATTAACACAAAATCTTGTTTTGAGAGTGAAAAACAAATGCACCCTCAATAACAAGAAATTTGTCCCATGAGAATCAGTGAACAAAGAATGTAAACTATCCAAGAATAGAGAGATTTAATAGAGAAGTTAAAATACCTTTCATTAACCAATAAAAGGAATTGGTGAGAAAGTCTTAACCAACTGGAGTTCAGCACGAGGTCTATGAAAAAGGTATAAAAGTAAGGTGTGTGAATAAAGATTGGCTTTTCTGCATGAAGAAAATGGAGTCCTGAGTCCTTTCACTGCAACACTCTCCCATCAGCCACTCTTCCACCCCACTTTACTCCTCCCTGTCCTCCTCATTTACCTCAACCCCTCCCAGACTGGATCTGCTGTACTCTTTTTTCACGTCTCAGATTTCCTCTGCTGGTGATTATTCTAATCACTGGTACCTGCAAAGCAGTGGAAGATACCAACAGCTCTAGGGGCTACACTAATGGTCCAGACAATATCAGACAAAGCAAAAGTCACTAAAAATGAGTTCTTCTAATAGACAGTTGAAAAAATTTTGCAATGTATGAGATTATTTGTGCTTCCAGTAGATGTATGCTGAGATATATAGGCAAGAAAACTTTCTCTCTTCTCATTTAAATAAAATTACAGAATTAAATATAACCCACAGAAAATGTGGTTTAGGTCAAATAAATTACATAGGTTGTGATTTGGTTTTGTTGTGGTTTTTTTTGGTTTTTTTTTTAAGGTATATTACAGAAAACATTTATTTCGGAGGGAATAAACTCCCTACCATTCAACAAAGAGAATTTGTTCAAGAGTTTCAAAATGTCTCTCTACTTATTCCTACTTTTTTTTGACAAAATTTGACCAAAAGCGTTTTCCTTGAAAATCTGTTTCTGTGTATTTCTGCAGTGCCCAATTCCATGAGGAAGATCACAGATATTAAAAAAAAAAATTGCAATTAAGTAAATCTGAAAATATTTTATTTGGGCTGCAGGGCTAAGAATACTTTATAGGGATTGTGGACAGGGAAAGCATCATGATATAAGGCCAAGATTTCAATTATTTATATTCTTAGCTAAACTTTACCCTGCCTACTCCTATTTTATATGACGAGGAACAGACTTTGTTTTTAAACAAGTATTTTCTTTTAAGACCGGTTAAGGTGATGCATCACAAAAGTCAGAGTTTTTTCCCATGAAGAAACATTCCAGTACAAGCTGTGTATCACCTCAATTAAACACATTCAGCTCTGAAGCTCTTATCTTAATCCCTGTACTGATAAAACAGTAATTGTTCTGAAAGACTACAAGGAGAACCATGACTCAGGAAAGGACATGATGTTCCAATTGATCTCAATTACTCTAATGTAACTAATTCTTTTGTCCACCATCTAAATTTAATGCTTCTGTCTCCCAGAGGATTTGTCACAAGATCTCCTATATTACTGGGTTTGTGCTGACCTGCCACTATCTAGTCTGCATTCTCAATCAAACCAAAATCATTGTTTTAATTTACCTGACAAGTCTTTTGGAACCTCAATTCATCAGGGTGTTTTAAGTATTTGAATTAGTTACACATGAATCATTAGTTCAGTGTATCTTCAAAAGATGAGATTTACCTTCTACGTTTTTATGGGGGAATTTTTACATGGAGACATGAAGAGCTCAACTTCTGCTCTAAGTGAACACTGTTGACTCACACTTTGTGAAGACTTCATTTTGGCATGGGATTACAGCCTTCAGTAGAGTTACTCCAGATGTATATCATCAAGAAAATAAAAATTTGCCCATCAGCCTAAATCATCCTAGCGAAGTGAAAATTTGTCTAATGGTAAGCAGTTTCTTCTTTTCTGTTTGCAGTGTATCAGATAATGTCCCTCAACATGCATAAAATACTATATTCTTGTCTCTCTGGGAGCAGCATTTAGGCATGAGCCTGCCTTTCTGGAGCTCCTTGTGCCATTCTGTCATGTTAAATATTTATCTCTTTCCCTCTGCCTAAGGGGTAACTGTGTACAGTATTAAGTACACAAATTAGGATAGGAAATGTTACCTCTTAAAATCTGAATGTATAGTATGTTTTTCTTTGAGAATCTCATGCTTTATCAGTTGATGTGCACTTGTCACATTGCCTCCCATCCTGCTGAGATGTACCATCAAAGTAGCACTCATAAACCCAGTCACATCTTAGTCACTTAAAAGAGTGGGTGACTTTCTCCCAGTTTTTATTGCAAAAGAAATCTCAATAAGAAGTCTGGTGAGAGCAAATCCTGTGTATGGTCACCAATAAATTCCTCTCTCCTAGTTCAAGTAAAAATAACAGAAAAAGAAAAAAAAAGATAATCCTGGAAAGGATTTCTGAAGAAGAGACAATATAAAATGTTGTTGGAAAACAACAGCAGAAAGGAGATTGACAGGCCAAAAGTTTAAAGGACAAAAAAGGGAACAGAAGAGCTCTCTTTCAAAGGACTACTAAATACAGTAGCTCATATGAAATCTTCATTTGGGAATTGCCTTAACAGCAGTTTGCCATGCCATCTTCTGGAACAGTAAGGGTGTGTTTGTTTTATTCTGCGCCATCTCTATTCCCTTGTCTATCTTAAGAAAAAAACGTTACCTGTTAGACTACTTAATGGCTTTTAAATCTTGTATTCTTATTTTTCGTAAATGCAATTCACAATGTGTCAGTGCCTGGCACCACTGGACAATGGTCTCAAACCAACTGCTACTGTCAGTTTATTATCCTACAGCAAAATCTCTCAGACCTTCTCTGTGCAAAGTCTCAGAGGCAGCTCCTCACAACACTGACTCCTTCTGATGCCTTAAGTTTTAGCTTTTCTATTTTTCAGATTCTGGGCTGATTTAGTGTGTAGTTCTGGGCTTGATACTAAGGGTTGGGAAGCTCTCTTCACAGAGTAGAGAGACAAAACTCTTCCTTTCTAGCTTGGGACAAATTTTAGGCCCAAGAGTGTAAACAACAGTGAAGGAAGAAAGGGAACAAGAAGGATGGAGCTTCATAACCTGAAGCTGTAATTGGACAATTAACTCCAATATGCTGATGGACCTATAGAAAAGTGTGAGGCCCCATGACCAGGCATCCATTTTGTGACCATTTGTGGGTTTGACTTGGATGTAGCCCTGGTGGGGTTCCTGCACTGCCCAAGCTGGATCCTTTCAATATATGCCTTTTTATCCTTTTATTCTACCTAGCCTCTGTTTCCAGGTCAGCCTTTCTAGGCATCAATTTTCTCCTTCCCTCTTCCTTCTACCTCCTTCTTTTTACGTGACCAGCTAACTCCTTCCTGTCCCTTACACAACTGCCTTCCTCCTCGCAGAACAGCCAGCAAACTCTCTCTCCTCCTAACTCCTTGTACCTTTTATCTCACATGCATAACCCCTGCATGCCCTTTTACTCTTTTGTGGTTGGTGAATACACTTCAGCATTTTGTGCTCCTTCTCCTTCAGTGCTGTCCTGTACAGCTGCACCCCATCAGGGATGAGGCTTGGCCCCAGCCCCATTTCTGATCTTCCACAATCTATTCTCCTACAATAATGTTATAAAGTAACAAATAGAAACCACTGTTTGCTCACTTGCAAAATGCTAATTTATTTTTCATCTGCCATAGTGTGTCTTTTTTTATGGTAATCCCCAAACAAAGAATGCAACACCCTCTAAACCCTTTTCCAGTTTGGCTGCTAGTGATGTCTCTGTCCCATACTCCTGTCTCCTGCTCTCTGTGGGGTCTTGCAGACTAAGTCAGCTTCCATTTCAGTCTCAGAGGACCAAAAGAGTGAGCAAATGGATTCGTTTATAAAGCCTTTTGCAGAAATTTGCTTTGTTGTTTCCTCCAAAGGGGCCAAATTAACAGGAGCAGAGGAGAGCTGAGCTTAGAGCTTTTACTTTAGATTAAAAAGTTTTGCTAAGCATGGCTTCTTCACTGGATGTGGAGAAATAGTATAAAGACAGAACTTCCCCAAAACTGTGGCTGCAGCCAACACTTACAGCACATTGGAAGAGCTGTATATTCAGATCAGAAAGGCAAATTTTGTGCCTTTTTCTGAGCTAGCACTGCCCTTACTCATCTGAACAATGGAATTTTTCTGGAGTCCAGGCTTACAGCCTTTAAAACTGGAATAAAGGTGCTTAGAAGTCTACTTGGACACTTGCATGAATAAATATTTGTGTGTAAGGATACAGTGGTTATGATGGCATAGCCTCGTGGCATGACACCAGCTTTAAGGCTTTGTTCAGCTCTCTGGCTTTTAAACAGCCTTTTGGTGGAGTAGTGTTTATATTCTATGTATTCAAGCATAGCAAATCAATTTTGGCTCATGTTTTGTTGATTGTCCTTAGGTCTGGAGCTCTAGGAAATTGATAACAAGATAAAAAATAACTGACAGATTTTTAAAGTTAATTATGGGATACAATTAGATAAATATTATTTAAATAAAGAGAACTTATGACAGGATCTGCTTATCCCTCAGGTAGGAATTTCAGAAACCTTGAAAACAAGAAGTTTTCTTCATCATAGCCCTGTATATACAACTGAGTTCTTAACTGATTATAACATAAACACCTGGGATTCTTTTCCGCCACCCCAGGAAACAGATTAATCACTTAGACCCAAGTTGTTTGAGAGTGAGGAGTTTAGCATTCAGATGAAAGAAAGAGAGCTGAGAGGACTTTATTAAAAGACACATTTTCTGTACCTTTGCAGATGCTTTCATGTATTGGCATGAACACACCAAATCTGTCCCAGGATTTGTTTGTCTAACTACGGTTTCAGAAGGTTAATTTTACTGTAGAAAGTTTCAGACCTGGATATAGCTTCCTATCCTTGGCAGGTCCCTGAATGGGCAGTGAGACAGCAGTGTCTGATTCTGAGCCTTTTGAACAGCTAGATTATCAAACCTGCCTGTCTTTATCATATAGATAATTCCCATCTGAGTTTGTCAAACCTTGATTTCATCAGTTTGGTGTGAGCTCTCCTGCTGTGGGTGGGCTCTGTGCAGCACCAGAACCACCGTGGAGTGGGAGCACCAGTGCCTGGAGCTCTCTCAGGTTTGTCTAAGTGGTCAAATGGCAAACAGCCAGACTGTGGGTCAGAAATGAGGAATGCAAAGACTGTAAAATATTAACTCCTTTCTTCCCTGTAACTCTGGAGAAATGCCCTGCTGAGGGGTTCAGTTGTAGGCCACAGAGCATGTGTGGCCACAGCCCAATCTGAGCAGCCCCTCTGGCTGGTGCCTTAGCCCAAAGGTTTTCATAGTTCCCAGGGCTGGACGAATCCCCTCAGGTTTGGTGAGCCCTTGCCTGCTTTTCAACCAGCTCTGATCATTAAATTGAAATGGCCAGACAGGCCCAGGAAGCACTGTATGAAATATGGGCTCACATCTAGGAGGGTTAGGCAAGAAGAATGGAAATATATCTGTTTCCTCATGGAAAGAAGGGGAAATACCTTTTCAGATTTGATTAGCCAAAATAATTTGTTTATCTCACCATTGTTGCATGTTGTGGTCTGACTGAGGAAAGAAAAGGAGCACTTTACATGACAATTACTGACCCAAGCCTCTTGAGACAGTGCTACATTAGTCAAATGTAGAAGAAGGTCCGAAGAGTTATTTTCTTTGTTATATGGTTTATCTAGGCAGAAGTTTGCCTAGGAATATTGAACACTTGCTGCTTTGTCTGCATGTTGGTAAAGCTGTTCTGTTATGTTCAGGGTACAGTGTACAGTGTATTTTGTCAGGCGCCTCTTTGCTGGAGGGGCTCTGTTTCAGTATATGTCTCCTGTATTGGAGTCCAGATATTCCATCCACGTTTCTGGAATTGGTAGGTACCTAACAAGATATGCTGTGGTACATTTTTCTTGGACGTAATTGAAAAGTATGAGTCTCTGAGACTACAAAATTATTTCTGCAATCTTTCAACAGTAAACCCAGAACTCCAGACAGCAATTAAAATATTTTAGAAACATTCTTTCTGTCCTGTGTTTAGAGAAATCCTTCTTAAGTTGGATAAAAGTATACTTAGTGTGAAAATGCAGTGTGCTCATCTGTAGGGCTCCCTTCAAACCAAGCCACAACAGTTTCTTAACATTCTGCACCACAGAAATTCTGTGAGCAGAGGGATGTGAGACAGTTGTCCCAGTATTTGCTTTCCTTGAACTCCATACACTGTTTCTGGAGAATTATTTTTGCTTGCAAGGGAAGTGGTGAGACAGATAAGGAGCTACAGCTGAGGCTGGTGAACATTTCACTGGTAAATGAGCAACATATGTTGGATGCCCTCCTACACCACTGCTCACAATGCTTTTTTATCAAGGTATTTCCTTTGAAGACCAAGAGGTTGTTAATGTAAAGTATTAAGACTGAGTGAACCTGAAGTGGATAGATTAAATAAGTGCTGCCTGCTCTCCTTTCCCTTTTTTTTCTGTTTATTTTATTGTACATAGTCTTGATCCATGAGTTAGGAGGAGTCCTGTGTTTTCTGTTGAGCTTGAACCTCAGCCTTAAAGACAGAAATGGCATGAAACTTTGTTATATGCTGGAGATAACTGATTTGTCAGTTTATTTGATGGAATTCTTGTTGGAGAGTTTACACCCCTTGCTTTTTTTGTTCCCCTCTGGTTTTGCAAGTGTAGCATCAATTTGTTCAGATTCTAATCTATCTAATCTATTAATCACAATCTATTATTTTTTCCATTAGTATAGTTTGTCAAGCTTGTGTCTGAAGGCAAATGAGAGAACAGTGCTGTCACTTAATGAATGAGAGAACTAACCTGATCTTAATATAAACTAATGCTATGAAATTGAAAGAATTATTGTTACAGTAAGAGTTACAGCTGGTATAAATTCAGTTATCTGTCACCTCTAGCTGTATCCTTGTGCAAGATATGACATGACAAGTTCTGAAGGCTCCTGAACAGCTGTCGGAATAGATCTGATCTTAACACAAGGGGAAAATGACACCCAGAAAATAAATGAATGAAGTTACTCCTGCACATTAAATAGTTAAAAAGCTCAATCATGAAGCTATTAAACTGACCAAGATTTTACAATCTACTATTCCTGCTAAAACAGCTATTAATAGTTCTTGCAAAGAAAAAAGCAATGGTAACCACAGAACCTAAATGTAGAGCAAATATTCTTTCAGTCTTGGTGAATACTGATTTCTCAAGTAACACTTCTGTGGCAGTACATGCATGTTTTTGTGTAAATTCCTTACATTAGACAATATAAGTTTGCTTATAAACTGATTATGACATACAGACTTGGGTTCTATCCAGTTTGGATGTAGCTCTGTTGCATTAAAGATTATTTTCTGCTATAAGTTAGATTCATATTCCATGGATTTTGAAGCATCCCTCTGAAAAAGCTTCTCTACCAGGGAAATCCATATGATATTTATGTTATACTATCTGTTAGGTCCTGCTGTGCTGAGCCCAGTGTGAGCAGCACATCACCCAGGGGGACCCCTTGGAATCACTCATTGTGAGGGCTGGTGCCACTGGCTGCTGCCCTGTGAGGGGCCATGAGAAACAGCTTAGAGAGCCTGTGCAGGGAGAGATCATGAAGCAGACAAATCCAGCCTTTAATCTGACATGTTAGTACATCACTGAAGATATTACTAGATTTTGGTAAACTAAATTTGAGAGATACTTATAGAGAGATATATAGGGATGCAAACATCCCAGCCCTAGTTTTCTATCATAGAGTTAAACTTGAAAACTGCTGGTCTTTGAAGAATAATTTCTGGAATTCCAGCATATTCTTATTTCAGTCTGTGTTCTGGAGTTCTTGGCACTATAATGTGTTTATATATATTTTTTTTAAGCTGTACAGGTCTTGCAAAATATTTTTTTCAGTAACTTTAGTCCATAAAAATTATTATTATTTGACAACTGAAGTTTTTTTCCAAAATGATTAAATTCTTCAAAATAATAAGGAATGTAAAATATATTAAAATTTTGTGGTAATTTTCTTTCAAATTCTGTTTTTTTGTAAAACAAAAGAGAAGATTTATGCTTTTGGGTCATTCTTTGTCTTTTAAAACTTTATCCTCTGGATAAAGTACTGCAGTTGAAATTTCTAATGCTCAGAGAGGTAAATACATTCTTGCAGGACCCAGGGAAGAGGGTGAGTACAGAGACCTTGGGAAGGACAAGTGGAAAGGAGCTGGTCCTTTGTCTGACTGGTCTTGGGTCTGTGCATGGGTTGAAAGCCTGGCAATCTTGGCACTCTCACGCACACTCTGCCCTGGCAGCAGGGCATCAGGCCCTGCCTGGCTCTGCTGGCTCTGTGTTTTCCTGGCCCCTGTGGTTTCTGGCCCCCTGTGACTTGTGCCATGGACAGACGAGAGCAAGAGCAGCTCTGTGCTGAGGAGAGCATCTTTGCCATTGTGCTGGTGAGTTACTGCCCAGCTCCAGCACAGCTCCACGCTCTTTCCACTGAATCCTTAGGCACATTTTCTGTGGGGTCACAACAAAAACAAACCAATAATCAGGACTTTGTCTCTCCCCTCTTTCAATAACCTTGAGTAAGTGCTTTTATTGGTAGTAAGAAGAATGTTTTAAAAGGAAAGTAAGGCTTTCAAATGGAGAGATTTCACCGAATAATTACTTTTCTTATATCTGCCCACATGATGGCAGTATAAGTTAATCTAAGCGAAGAAAATAAAATATTACAACAACAGAGTTCTGTTGCACTTCTCTAAAATCTAAAAAGCTATGAGAAGTTTCCAAAAGCCATTATGACCAGTTATGAAAGGATAACTCTTCTTATTGTAAAAGTCCCACAGACTTAAGAAGTGGTAAAGCCTTGCTTCATGCAAGAACCACATGTAGCTAATTCTGAACGGGTATGGAATGGGGCTGCGTTAAAAATAAAAGTGGTCAGTAAAGCTTTGTCAGTCAGGCTTGTCTTAATCTCTTGTAGTCAATAAAGTCATTGAAGTATAATTGCCACTCCCTGGCATGGGTTTTGCAAGTGCAGAGCTGGAGGTTTGAGGCTGCATGGGCAGCTGGGTGCTGAGTGTTTCATCTCTGGTAAAAGCATAGAAAGTCTAAACAGACAGACTATTGAGATACCAGCTGCAAAAAAAGTTGGGCATTCCTTCAGAAGGATTATAATAGGAACAAAATCTATTGAATTTGTCAAGCTCTTCATCTAATTGTATGTTGAATCAAGAGGGTTTGTGGGGTGGGGGGTTCTGAGTGTGTTTACTGGGTGGAATCAGAGAATTTTGTCAGTAGTCACAGATTAAAGCTTATAATGTTAAAAAACAGAAACATGAAAAAACTCAAACCCCTAGATACAACTCAACTGAACACACTTCTTTTCTGAGCTTTGACGTATCTGTAAGCACATGCTATTTTTTTTAATTTTCTATGCACTGTAATTTAAAAGTCTAGTACACTAAACTTCAATCTTTTTTTTCACATCAGCTTTAGATAAGAAAATGTCAAAAGCTGAACTGTGTGTTTTCAACTGCAAAAAGATTAAACAGATCCAAAGGCAAGAATAAGAGGCATCTATGAAGCCCATCCTGTTCCTTTGGGTAAGGTCTCAGATGAGTGACACCTGTAACCAATTTACCTCCTGATCAGATTACAGAACATGTGAGCACAAGCAACACTTTTTTCATTTTCCTTGGGTTTTTGAACTCAGAGTTCAGTCTTAACAGATGTGATTTTCCTTGTCTTTTCCCTGATGTTATATAAATGAGGAATTGCAGCAGTACTGTTTTACTTGTGCAGCTTTGCTTCTTGAAAAACTTGATTTCTGGAGACTTGCATGGCATGTACATGTAGATACAAAGTTTAAAAGGTGGGAACTGAAACAGCTAAAGTACCAGAATGAGTAATCATTTGCTCTGTTTTTTTAGCACAGCTGAAGTTCATGTATCTCAGGTTGTAGAATATTGTACACTGCTAGTCCTTTCTGGCTTCTTGTACAACTACCATGGATGATGAATCTTCTTATAATGCATCTCTTTTACTTGCTACTACGTATAACTTGATGTAAGTCCTTGGTCTCAGTATTTATACTTTATATAGGTACATAGGAACTTCCTGTGGCATGCTACATTCCCATATGTGATACCTAAAAATAAACCCCCACAAGTGCTGTGATAACTCATTCCTATGTCTACATATGACTGGTACTACTAATGGGAGAAGTCCTGACCTCCTCACTGTCTCAGGAGTTTCCTGACCACATAATTCCTATAAATTTGATCAAGTGTTCATTTTGTTTTACCCTTACTTACCTCTAATATTATTCTTTTGGAACAACTCACTTTCTTCTCACTAGGTAACCTTCTAGAAATTGCCTATCAAAACTTCATAAATGTCTTTTTCCTCTGTTCCCTCACCCCACCTCTCATATGAAAAAAATAAATCTCAATTTCCCACCATATACTGTTCTGCGTGGCCAGGCCAGGAGTATTTAATCACATTGCTGTCACACATGTTACTGTACTGAGCTATTATTCCATCAGGAAGTTTTCCTGTTAATTCCACAGAATCCCAGAATAGATCAGGTTGGAAGGCACCACAGTGGGGCATCTGCCAACCTCCCTGGAGGGAGGGTTAGACTGGAGGGAAGGGAGGCTGAGGAGGGCAGACTGTCTGTTTCCTACACATTCAAAATACAGTTGAAATTAATTTTAAAAAATATGTAAAGTTTTCAGAATGTCCAGGGTTCTTTATTTGTGATTATTCCTACTTCCTGATTTCATTCTATGCCTAGACTACAAAATGTTCCAGAATTTCAATATTAACAACAATATGAGAAAGCATAGGGAGGCCCTGTACCTGTTTGAGTTCGGATTGCTGCCCTCTTGTTTTTTCAGCATTGCCAAGCAGAAATATGTGGGGGAAAATTACTTCTCAGGCTTCTCTTGGGTGTCTTTGGAGACAGCCATGAAGGCTGCTCCGAGGAAGCAGACTGGTACAGGCCTGGCAGAGAAAGCACATGTGCTCCCTGAAACTCCTGGGAAGGAGCAGCAGCCCAAGGACATGAATTATCACACACAACTGTGTGTTGTGAAAGAAGGGCTGGATAGATCTGGGTACAAACCTGCCACAAGCTTTGCCATTGCTGCATCTTCATCTGTGGTTTGCAATTCTCTGTTTTCCAAAATAATGAGAGGCAGATTCTTATGGTAGTTTTGTATTCATGAGTATGGGAAAGATGTGCTTCTTGGGCTAATTTAAGAAAAAAGATAAGGCTGAAAAAGATTTGCCTATTGATAGAACTTACTGGTGTGTAGGAGGCAGTGTTCCTAGAGAATACAGTTAGGTATTAGAGCATCTGTATCATACATGTAGTCTTACACCCAAGTTGCAGCCTTGTTTCCTTACTGCATTTGTTTAGGCTGAGGCAGTGCAATATGCTGAAGTCTAAGAAAATTGTTTCTTCCTCTGTGTCAGGCTGTATTTCATGTTCCATCTTAGTTGTTTTGCTGTATATATGTACTCTTACCATGTACAGTATTAGAGCAAGTGCATTCTATGTCATGTCTAAAATAAATTTTGTCCTCTGTCTCTCTGTTAAACTGTCTGAAAAAAATTCCTAGTATGTTATAACTTGCTGTAAGAAAACACAGAGATTACTGGCTGTCCCATGACTTTGACACTGGTTAGAGAACCTTGTAACTGCAAGCTGTTGTTAAAAATTCCATGTAGTACACTGCAACCAAACTGCAATTAGACTGTAACAGCTCTTAGATTAGCTTGGTGTCCTTTCAGTCCCTAGTGGGTAAAATCCTTGGCTGTTGCTACAGCTGGTGCCAAAGGGTGGCCTGAGGCTCTCTGGCATCCCCTGGGATTTCTTTTGTCCAGACTCCCCTCCCTGCCCCCACCACCAACCAGCCCAGCAAGCCCTCAGGATGTTTCTGGAACTGAGGAGGAGCTGGACACTGCCATTCCTCCTGTTACCCAGCACATGGGTGTGCCTGGAAAAGTCTATTAATTGGCTGTTGTTTTGCACAAGGCCTTCTCAGCTGCAGAAATATTCCTTTATAGGCCTCTGCTTGCTCATGTAGTTCAGAGAGGCCTTGGGGCTTCTTTGACCTAGTTCCCTGTAAAGATTAATGGGAGCACTGCTCTCAGGCTCAAAGAGTGCCTTTGTTTACAGTTTCCACTGGTACAGTGGAGAGATTTGGCTTTGGTGGGCTCGGCATGGAGAGTGACGGCTCTGATCACCTTGCTCTCCACCTGCTCTCCGTGGTGGCACCTTTCAGACAGAAGTGCCCTGCGCGGGAGCTGGTGGCACAAGTTTCACTATGGCATCAGCTAACTCTCTTTAAATTGTGGAAGCTATACACAGCCCTGAAGTTCTTCTTTATTCCCATGTCAATTCAGAATCTGCATATTTTTCTGCAAGACAAAAGCTCCTTACAGTTAGTGAATACACCGGTCAACAAAGAGCAATCAGTAGGTCAAGGAACATGCCCAATTATTAATTAATAAAGAGCTCTCAAGCATTTGATATAAATTAAAAGTAGCTTTATCCAATGCTGGTAATGATGAAAAAGCCTGGCTTTTCCTAACTGGTTGTGCTGGCTCTAGGCATACTACCTGGTTTACACATCCAGGGTATGAGGATAGCTTTAGCATTCTTTATGAAAACAGTATTTCCATGCAGAAAGAATGAAGCAGAACTGTTAAATAGTAGAAGCTGAAGCCTCTCTTGGTCTGTTTAGATGAAACTGTGGCATGGACACAGAGTATGTAGCATTTTCTTATACAAAGCTCCTTATGTTGTGAGTGAACTAGTATTTGTAAAGGATCATGATATTGTTAGCATCTAATATCTATTGTTTCTTTAGGATTTCTAAATTTTTACAGCATCTTAAATTTAACTTGTACAGTGGCCTTCCAAAAATGGGCATCCCTTATAAACAATACTTGACCATTGTTGTCATTCTCCCAGACTGCCCTAAGAATATAGTTTGTTAATGGTACTAGAGTTAAAAAAGTCAACATTTCTTTAGATATTTTTTGCACATAATAATCTTTATGCCTTGAAGGACAGAGAAATCTAGGCTGCAAATGTTCAAGACAGGAAGTTACCTTGGTGGTTAATGGACGAGTATGTTTTTCTGGGCTAGCAATTCCAGAAATTATAGATAAACTGTATTTGGACTTGCTCAGGCCAAGTATGAAGCCTAATTGTACTCCATTAGTGTTTACAGAATTGCAATGTTTTAAGGTTGTTTTTTTTTTCCCCTTTGATATGAAACAGGAATACAGGCCAGCTCTAGGATACCAGTCTTCTAAAGAGTCAATGTAGTTTTATTGCCAAGCAGAATTATATTGCCCTTAATATTTTTATACTCTGTTTATTATGAAGGATGTGATGGTCCTGACTGCATACATCCCTTGGTCACCTTTTTCCCTTTGCTTTGACACTTTTCAATATAACTTGTTACAGAACAGTCAAATGTGATCAAAAAAGTAGGGGTTTAGAGATTGGCATTGATTTTTAGTGTTTAACTATTCTCTTGGTGGGTGGAAAATCAATAATATTAAACATAAAGTATTTCAATGCTGTCAATTTGGTCTAGGACAGAGAATAAACCTTTCTTATTCTCCCATACTGAGGTTAAAACTTGCAAAACAAAACAGTCCATGTTACTCTGTGTCACTCAGGTACCTGACCATCCCAACGGATCTTTCTGTTTAAAATGCGCCTCATGGCTGCAGTAAGACTTCTTTTTGACATCAGTATGGCCTTAGAGTGATGCTGCATGAAGCAATGAGGTGCAGTTAATTTTCTCATGAAACAGATTTGTCATGTGAGTTCATGGCCATGCTGTAAGGTTGGCCCTTGTTCATTCTCTTAGCAGCATAAATCTGGTATCATTGGAAAGTCAAGAGTGTCAATTTACACTGCTGGCTGTGTAGTCTCCAAACATGAATTTAATTGGATTAAAACAGTTTCGATCAGAAACAACATATTGCTCTCAGCTCCTCAGGTTGGTAAGGGGCAGGATGGGACTGACATGTGGAGGTATGCCTTGGTCAACAGCTTAACAACAGCATCCTGTGGACACAAAAAGGAGAGCTGTGTCTCTGGCACTGCAGTGGAGCTGGTGTCTGGCAGTTTGCGTGTGTATGATAAAATATCCTCATCTCTCCATATAGCAGCTGCACTGCATGAGAAGTAGCTGACTGAATTTACTTTTAACAGTGTTTTGGTTTCAGTGTGAAATGCTCCCACACACAGTTTTACGGGAATGTCTGTCTTCCAGCTAGGCAGAGTAGTAACTAAAGAATTCCCTTCTCCCATCACCCCTGCCCAGTGGGGGAGGACAGCTTATATACAGCAGGATCTTTTTTATGTTGGTCTGTAGGTGGAAGTGCCCTGCAGCCAGACACTGGTTCTATGAGGAAACTTGAGCAATAAAAATATTTTATGCTTTTAACCACCCCATCATTCAAGAGCGATATTTCTGCAGGTGTGAAGTGGCTTCTCCAGCAAAGCCTCCTTCAGAGGCAGAGTAACAGGAGAGATGTTTGGCACTGCTAAAGAAGAGGTCAGACGGCTTACACTGCCTTTGCAGATTTGATATGTTTTGTGTGCTACATGGCGAACACATGACCTTGCTGTTGTTTCAAGATAAGGGGATAATTGCACATTATAAACATTGGAGTTGTGGCAATGAGAATTTACTTGGGTAGTAGGACCTGTAAATTTGGGGATCCTACTCACAAAATGAAGACAAAATCATGGAAATAAACAGCCAAACAATTTGTTCTTTGAAGGAATGCTCTGGAGATGTTCTGTGTCTTACCTGAGATGTTAGTCAAGGATTAAACAGTTACTTTTTATAGTCAGTTGGAATGACATTCAGTCCAATGCAGAAAGGAGTCCCTGTACTTAGGAATAGGACTACCCAGTGGTAATTTGGGTGGGTCATGGGCGCTAGTGAGCCAGAGTTTAGGACACGCTCATGTCAATTGGATCTATCTGTCAAAAGCCAAAATTTTAAGACATAAATTCAGTCTACCTTTAAATCAAAGCATCCAGAAATTTGTCTCTGAAGCAAGGCAGTTGCCAAAATGTCTTAAGCCTGATTGTCACAAACCCACATCCTACACTTACTATCCAAACTGTTCTGTTGTTGCATTTGTAAAGAAAGTGAAAAATGGTAAATAAAGAATAATTTTTCGTGCAGCTGTGTGCATAGTGTACAGTCATAGCTACTCCTCAGCTTTCTGTACTGACTGCAGCACAGCAAAAAACCCCTCTGTGTAAATGAGTCAGTCTTGGAGAACTTGTTTAGTTATTGACCCCTCACACCTTGTTTGTTCCGGTTTGATCAGCTCTAGCAGGAACAATGTTTCACCACAGACACGCGGGTCCCTTTCTTAAAGCACCAATGCTCAAATGTTTATTTCCAGCATGGCTTAAAAGGGGCAGGTTGCCCAAGCTTTTGGGGTGTCTAGTGTTTGTTGAGCAGCTTAGACTATGATGTTTCATCTCAAATAACACTCTTCTGAGCTGCTACTTGCAGAAGGCTGCAGTTGACTGAGAAAGGAGAAAAAGAGGAGAAATCGAACATCTTCCATGATTAAACTTTTGACCAGAAATGATGTCCTACACAAACTGGATGCAATGAATGTCAATGAGACATGGCAGTGAGCTTACCTGGCACTGCAAGCTGCATTTCACCATTAATATCAGCCAGATGTTTATGGAGGAATGCCTAAACAGCCTCCTGCACAGACTGTCTATTGCCAACTGTTAATGGAGAAATGCCTGAACTGCTCAAGCTCTGTCATGGGCACTGCAAACCAAGACTGCCTGGCTTACCCAGGAAAATGCTTGGCAGAAGGACCATGGTGTTTCTACTCACTTTTAAGAAGTCTGAAATGTCAGCTTGATGTTTTTAATCTCTTTTTTGTTGTTGTTTCTTTCTTCCCATCTAATATACAAAATGGTACTTTCTCTGAACTTTCATTCCCTCACCCTTTCATTGGAGGACTATTTGAGGGGAAATGTTGTGTTCAGCTCTGTTGGGTTTTCCACCAATCTTCTAAGTAGGTGCTTGGAACAAAGAAAAGCCATTTGACTGTTTCTCCCCAAAAGTGCTGTGTGGGATGTTCTGTGTCCACTGCTGCTGCAGTGGTTATAGGTTCACATTCACAAGGATTTTGATAGGCTTGTGCTGGCCCCTACAGATCCCAAAGACATTAGCAGGAAGTGAATTTCTGGACTTTCTTTCACAGACCAAGGCCTGAGTACCTTCTACAGCTGTTCTGTGGCTGGGAGCTGCTGCCAAACCACCCTGATGAGATCTGTGATTCAGCAGTTGACTAAATGCTATGTAGGTGGGGAAAGAGGGTTTTAGGGTACAAAGCTCTAAGACAGTGGGTTTCTTGGACAAAAACAATCCATCAGGAACCAGCCTGGCTCAGTGGTGGGCCCTGGTGAGGTTGCTGTACACAGCTGGTGTAACAGGCACTCTTCAGGTGTGTGGGAACAAACTGGGCTCTCAGGGCATGGCTGCCGATGCAAGAGGAGCAGAACATGCAGCTATTTATACTGTCACACTGGTGGAGTAAACACCAGGACCTGACCACTGGTCTGTGACAAATTTGATATGCTTTATTTTTGGACTGGGTCTTTAAATTGAAAAAATATCCTACCCTTCTTGTGGGAAACTTCTTGTTATTTTAATTCTCCCTTTCTTTAAAATAATTCATCTTGCTGGTTGTACAGGCTTACTAAACTTCAAACAGTGTGAGTCTTTTCTTTGGTGCTTATTCTCAAGCTTGTCAAGTCAAGAACTCTGCTTTTAAAAGTTCTAAACAGTAACATTCCTCCATAAACAATTTCTAAATGATACAGAGAACACAAACATTTGGAACACTAAGGAAATCTTTTCTGCACGTTAAGGCATTTAAATAAAATTAACTTTATTTTTTTAACTGGGTATCACTTCTACCTGCTTTCATTTAGCTAAGGTTGACTTAATCAAACAGCCAAGTTTGTGTTTCAGTTTGAACAGAGTTTATATAACAAAATTTTATCCTCATATGAAACTTATTTATAAAACACAGAAACAGTGCATAAAGGTAGTGGGAAGAACCCAAAACTTCTTTCAAGAGCAATTTTCTATGATGCATATTTTTTTTACTTCTCTGAATAAAGTCAAACCAAAACAAACTTAAAAATAAAGAGATGCTTTTGCCTGCAATGCTTCCTTTTACCATTTTCCTTGTATTATCTCCAGTCCCCTAATCTAGACAGAGAGAGAATATGGTCTCATTACTTTAAGCTACAGTTATATTTACTTTTTGATATTTATTTTAATATAAATATTTTTTGAAAAGTTGAAAAGAGTCCTTCACATGACTTAGTGCTTTTTGTCTCTGACTGGGACATGAGAATGCAGAAATCAAGACTTGGGATTTTATTACAATAGTCCTACTGAGCTCTAGGTCATAATTTGCGCAGTGCTGTTATGACTGCTGTGTTTATTCTCCACCTACAAAGTGTTGTCTTGGGGAAATGGGCCACTTGCAGAATAAATGCTGTAAAAGGGAGGTAGCAATGCTGGTTTTGCTTCCATTCTTTTAGGTGCTCACATAATTTGCTTGAATTTTTACCAATCTTTTTGATAAATCTCTCATTACCTAGCTAATGATATGTATTACATTGTTATGCCTTCCACCAAAATATTTGGTCCTTCTGGAACTTTCAAATCTCTATTAAACTATTATTTTACCAATTTACAACCTTGTATGTGCCTTAAATGTTTTAAGAAAGCTCACAGTTTTTTCTTAGCCAAGCTTGGGGATTTCTGCCTATCTGAACCTTAATCCCAGTCTCTGTCAGCATTAAGTCTTGTCCTAGACCTGTGGCCACTTCAGCACTGTGGTATAAATCTAGCTCTAAATCACTGAATTTCACAACATTATCTCTGTTCTCACCCTAAACCATGCAACTTAAGAACTTCTGCCCACACAGGACACGTCCAATTCCCTAGTGATTCACTGCCTTCATCCTAATCTATTGGCACTTCCAAAACGTACTTGCAGCTATAAATATATTCTTAGTGCCCTGACCTAACCTGTGGGGTTGAGTAATAAGCATTGCTCCTGTCCATGCATTTTGATTTTTGTTAATTTTAAGCTTACAGACTCCTAGGCCTAACCTTACAAATCTGCCTCAGTTCCAGTGTTCAATCTGCTTCAAGATCCCTGTAGGATGAAGTAATTACCTCAGTTTGAGGGATCAAGATGCTTTATACTCTAAGTCCAATTGAGCCTGAAGCTGGTTTTAGCATCTCTGAAAGCCAGGCTCTGCCATGAACTATGTTCTATTTCCAGTGTCTACCTAAGCTGCCCAGAGCTCCTCCAAACAACTCAGCTCTGCTTTCAGCCTGGGCTCTCTCAAACAGCAAATCTTAGCCCTATTTCTTTTCTGTCTACACATTAAATCACTAGTCTACTGCACATGGCCTTAGCCTTGCTGTAAGCACAGTCCTAGCCCTGCTATACCTCTAGCTTTAACCTCTGATGGCACCAGCTCTTTCTCTCCCAGACTCCTGAATTTAAATTGAGGGTGACAAGGTTAATCCAGCTACTGTTAGAAAAGCAGGTATACTCTGGTTCACCTGTCCCTCACTGCAGACTCTCTAGGTCCTGGCACTTCTTCAGCTCATCTCCAGATGTCTGCTGCCTTGAACCCTTTAATTGCGCAAAGAAAACATGCATTGCAGGAAAGTGCTGGGTTTGAAATGAGCTCAAACCTTTGAATTCTAACTCTGGGACAAGAATGAGCATTTCTGCCAAACTACTTTTGGTGGGTAAGTTTCCATAACTTATACAACTTTACTGATGTTTTTCAGTTATGTCTTGTGTTCTGATTCTTTTCCATATTCTTCTGTTATGCTTGGTCCTTGAAACAGATAGATGATATCCATGAACATCCATTAGTGTCTTAAACATTAATGTCTTAAACATTGGTTCAAAAGACTTTATCACTCAGAGATTTACTTTTCCTCTTTTTGTAAAAGGCTATAATTATGGATCATTTGAACCTTCAAAGGAAGATTTGTAAGTCGGAAAAGTTATATGCAGTACTTTGGCATGGTAATAAATTGTTTTGTAAAGAAAGAGAATAACCAGATTTTTTTTTCTATTGGCTGTATTTTTTCTGCTGAGAGGAATGACATTATGGGTCTCATAACACTGAAGTTCTAAACTTGCTCTTCCTTGCTTTCTGAGACAACTGATAATTTCTTTTATTACCACTTTGCCTTTGGGTTTTCTGAGCATGGGCTCTGTGGAAGATGACAACTAAAAGGCAGTCTACATCTTGGAAGTCCAGAAGACAACCTTTGTGGTCAACACTGCATCCATCACTTCCTTTGACAAAATGATTCACCTTCTTTTCTGCATAACAGGTATTATGTTTTCTCAACTTAGAGCACAATCTTTGTTTAAAAATAAATTTAATAACAAGTCCTTGGATTATTATTTATAAATTGAAATTATTTGACAGTAGGACCTCTAGGCATTTCAATGAACAACCTCCTATGATCTTGAGGGACCGAGGAGAGGGCTTCCCTGAAGTGACAGTGGTTGTAGTTTTTGCTGAAACTCTAGATGGATGTGGCTATTGGTCAGATATGAAAACCTTTAGATTCCTGAAAAATACCCCAGCTGTTTTGTTCTGCCTGATGCTGAGGCAGACTGCAGCCTCTAGGCGCTAAAAGAATATCCAAATATATTTGACTACATTAAAGGGAAAATATTTAGCGCTAGGTGGTTTCCTTCTACATGAAGAAAAAAAGCGTTTTGTGGGTTGAATTTCTAAGTATCCACTAAGTTCCTGAGGATTTCAGTGTTGAACATATTTAAAGTTGAGTTTGATTATTTATGTGTGTAGGTTTTTCGTGGTTTGTTTTCCCTCCTCAAAACAAATGAAATACATTGTATGTATTAGTTAGACATGAATACTACTTATTTTAAAAATTCTTCTTAATATCAAATGTATGTACTTCTTAATATCAAATGTGTTTTAGGACAAAAAAAAAATTCTCACTTAAAGAGCAAACTTAGAGGCTACCTTTTCCTACATACAGTTAAAAATTATGAGTATGGCCCTTTATCCTGTGAGAACAGAAGCTTAGGTGGTCCTTATACTACATGGTATTTTCTTGCCTTGTTCCCTTAAGGATCTTGTTCAAGGAAGGATGGTTGCAGTTTGAAATAGCAGGAGGAAGCTGAGGGGAGAAGGTTAATGCACAGGAGATGGGTGTAGAAATGCAATTTGAGAGGAAAGAACATCAGAAACTGTGAACAAGATCATGGAATGATAAATTTGTAGAGGAAATAGAAGCTAAAGAGAAGTTGGATAGATGGGGGGAAGGAAGATGGGGAATGTGGGGAAGAAAGTGGTGAAGGCAAACAAAGATTTCTAGGAAGTTTGAAAAATTATAGCAGATGGAAAACTCATAGAACCCCAGAAGAGGTTACTTTAACAGAGGAGTGAGATTTGGTAAACTACAGTGTTTCAAATGTTCTTTTGCAGCTAAAAGTATCCAAGAAGTCCAAATGGGGAAGGACATCTGTGTTTGAAAATGGAAGATTTTTGTTGGGTTTGTTTGGGGGTTTTTTATTATTATTCTTCCGTGGTGTTTCCCAGCAAAAAATTCAACTTTATTATTTTTTTTCTGATGTGTGTTTGTATCTGATTATAAAGTCGTGAGGCTCTTGCAAGTCTAAAAATGGGAATGATTTAATCTCCATTGTTCTAAAATATCATCTGAGCAAAAAGTTGACCCCCAATACACAAATCTGTGCATACTTGTTTCTCTCTTGCCTGGTCCCAGATGATTCACTCCTCCCATGTCTCTACCCCTTAAAAATCTTTAACAAAGTTGTAGTGTTTATATGTCACAACTGCTTGCTCTAACTCAGCTAGCCAATCTAGAAAACACCTTCTCCTCCCTTTTCATTCCTCTCCACGTCCCGTGGCAGGGAACTGCTCCTAGTTGATTGGGTTTTTTTTTAAATTTGATCCCTAGACATCCTCCCAGTTTGCCACTTTTTCTGTCAGCAAAGAAACAAGCAGTCTCTTTTATCCTGTTTGATTTTTATGTGTTCTCAGTTCTCTAAGCTATGACCTAGAAGAAAAAGCAGTCATCCCTTAAATTCACATTTACCTAAAAGATCAGCCATTACCTGTGCTAGCAGTGCATCTTTGGTAGAAGCTCACATGAGAGCATGAGAGGGCTGTCATTAGTGGAGGCAAACAGAAATTACAAGAACTTCTTTGCTGGAAGAGAGATGGTTCCTTCATTTGTTAATAAGAATTTGAAAAGTGCGTTGGAAAATATTTAGTGACCCAAAGCCACTACCTGGAGTACTTCTACTATTCAGCCATAAACTCTCTAATGCTACAAACTGAAGTATTTTGTGACAGTACAACAATATAAAAGGATGCAGTTCTAATTTTTTTTTCATGTAGTAATGTACCTGCATTAAAGGGATTCAATCCTGCAAAGTGCTGCAAACATTGGTAAACTTCAGTTCTGCCCTTCTGCAGTATCAGTCAGGTGGCTCCTCTGCTGGAATCCCAGAATATTAGAACTTGAATGTTTCTGCTTCTGTTTGGGATTAAAGTGTTAAAATTCCTCTCTTGCTCTCATCCAAATTTTCTCCAGCTACCTCAACAAATTGTTCCCCAAGGTTTAATTAGTATTGAGAGAACAACTGCCTTTCTGTGTGATGAAGCTCTGCAGAGCAGAGCAGCCCTCCCATCCCCAAATTAAAACCCTTAACTATCCCATGCAGGTATGCATGTTACCCTCCTCCTCTCCAGCGCACCTGTACACATCTGCCAAACACACAGCTCTCACTTTGTCCTCTAGATATATAATAACTAATCACTAAATATACTTTCATTATTTTAGGGTAGGATTTTTTTTAAACCATCCTTCATTCTAGGACTCTTACAACGTCTGGCTTGAATGATTTTACACGTCTCACAGATCTTTAATTTTAGCAAATAATTTTTGTCATTAGCCTGCTAGTAACAGTGGCCTAATCTGTGTTCCTCAGCTGAAGTATGCAATGAGCTAAGAGTGGAAATAGTGAATCAGCACCAAAGCAGAAAATCAAGTTACTTGGAGAAAAGGTATTTCATTAAATAAAACAAACAAAATATTTGGGAGGTTTCCTTGTGAACAGAAATTAGAAATGTTGCATTGTTTTGTCAACTTAAAGATGCAAAGAATCATCCAACAGAAGTTACATTGCCTTTTATCAATTTTAATGCAGCTTGTAGCTGTAAAAGTCTGCAGCATACAGATGAAGGAGTCTGGCCATATCAGTATGCTAAATCATAAGCAACTTATTCACATTCTGCATCATTTGTTCAAACTTCAGGTTCCAGATTAGCCTGCAGAAACTGGATGATGGGTGAAATTTGTTGCTCTTTGAAAACTTTGATGAAGTTTTTCCTTACATGTTTGCAATCAGTTAAATTTTCTAGTAGGTTTGGTTGGAAAAACATTGCTGAAAACAACACTTGGCCAATTATTGGCTGCTTTGGACCAGTTCTTCCCAGGAAAGAAGGAACATACACAGTTTAATGTTTTTAGAAACTTCATGAGAAATGACCATACTGTAGAATGCTGCTTCTTTTAAGAGAAAACTGTTTTTCTAGCTGCTGGTTATGGAATTAAAGGCTGGTGTTGTTGACTGCCTCAGATAAGAGTTTCAGACCAAAAGACCACTCTTGAATTTTCCCTTCCCTAGATAGGAGTTAAATAAATCACTACAGCTACTGGATCTCTCCAGATTTGCTGCAAAATTTGTATGAAGAGATGAGTCAACTGATGCAAATGCATATCTGCTAAAGAATCTACAAATACATATTTCTCATTCTTAATGTTACTGTTATGAATATATGGACCCCTTGTTTGGGTTTTGGGAAGAACCCTTTAAGAAAAACTAAGTTCAGACTATCTTTAATTCTTCCCTTCTTTCTCTTTGTACTGTCTTGGATTTTACTAGTAACAAAAAAAAGTTATTAAATCAGGCACTTAAAATACATATTTACTCTTAATTCATTTTAATCTAAAGCCCACTGACTTCAACTAATTAAAACATAAATGGTACTTATTATTATTTAAAATTAGCCTTAAATTACAGTCTGTACTAGGTCGTAGTCTCACAATTAACAGTAAATTTGGACATTATAAATAAATAATGGTTTTCTGGAAAAAAAATAATTTGGAATTTTCATATTAACAATTATTTTCTCAGTCTGCTTTGTGAAATAAAAATCTGGTCTTGCCAAAAACAAGATCAGGTTCTTGTAGCAAACACACATGGACTTCAGAACAGCCTGGCTAGGTTGCTGTGGCATCACACATGTTCTGACAGTCAACTTCTAAATTCAATTGACTTCAGTGAGATGAAATCTAACCAATAATGTATATTTATGCTTTTGGAAGTTGAAGAAAAATGCCAAGAGATTTGAAGCCTTAAGAAAGCAGTAGTAGACAGCACGTACATCTGTAAATGGACCCTGTATTATGAATATTTTTGAAAGATGAAGTTTGACACAGAAAAGCTTCCTATTAAAACAGAGCAGTCCCTTAACAGATTTTTTTCCTGTTTTTTGCTTGTGTTTTTTTTTTTTTAACACTGTATGTGTTACTGTCACCTAACTGTGTGCCAATGGCAACTGTTTAGCTGAACTAATAAATATAAAGAACCTGAAGAATGCTAATTTTAATTTAGCCTACAGGCACATGATGACCAGAATATCAGGACAGAAATTTTGATTGAATGGTTCTTGACACTTTAAAAAAGCAAATGAAAAATAGTAATAAAAATCATAGCAACTGTTCCACTTCACCCCACCCCTACTTGACAAAAAA